>JADRCC010578761.1:0-18625 GCA_019843855.1 Hylomyscus alleni
AGAGAGAGAGAGAGAGAGAGAGAGAGAGAGAGAGAGAGAGAGAGAGACAGAGACAGAGACAGAGACACAGAGACACAGAGAGAGACAGAGACTGGGCCTAGCATGGACTTTTGAAACCTCAAAGCCCATCCCCAGTGGCACACTTCCTCCATCAAAGCCACACCTCCTAATCCTTTTCAAATAGTTCACCAACTGGAGACTATGTAAATATGTAAGCCTATGTGAGCCATTCTCATTCAAACCACCACACAATTTAATCTATTTTGACATACATTTTGACTTTTAGAATTTGATCAGCCTTAAGTTTTAATATTTTTTAAAAAAGTAGGATGGACAAAGTAAAAATTAGCCAGCGGGCTTATTGTGTAGAGAGAATGAGAGTGTGTGTGTGTTAAATTAGCATTATTACAGCTGTGCACATTATACAAGCTGTCAGGACGTTCAAACTGAGTTATGCTTAAGTTACAAGAAAACCCAAACAGTACCAGAGACATGATTTATTTCTCTGTCATGAACATGGCTTGTGGCATTAACTCTGCCTCCATCTTTCTGCACGTTGGGACCCAGATTGAAGACAAGCATCTTTTAGAAGAGACATGGTACTTGCTTGGGAGACATGAAAACAGGAAATAGCAGAACAATGCGGTGTGTTTACAATCTCCGCTCAGAGGTGGCACAAATCACACGTGCTCACATTTCAGTGACTGACGAACACCACATGACCAAAGCTGATGCCAGTAGTGAGGGATTTACAGTCCTCCCAGAAGGAAGGCCAGGAGCTGTCCTTAGCTTTAGTGCAATGAGCCACAGATAGGTTTAAAAAAACAATATCAGCTGCAAGTAAGAACCTTGTAGATCTTATTGCACTTAACCAACTTTGAGGATTGGAGGATTTTGAAGACACCGAAAGTGTCAAAGATTGTTTATGAGTGAAATAATAAAATAACAGGGTCTCTTAGTTACTGTCCTATTGCTGTGAAGAGACACCATGGCCGAGGAAACTCTTATAAAAAGAATGCACTTGGTGGCTTGCTTACAGTTTTAGAGGGTTAGTCCATACAATCATGATGGGGAGCAGATAGTCATGGCTGTGAACTTTATATCCTGACTCACAGGCAGGGAGAGAGAGGGAGAGAGAGGGAGAGAGAGAGAGACAGAGACAGAGACACAGAGGGACAGAGAGAAAGAGAGAAAGAGGGACAGACAGACAGAGACAGACAGACAGGCAGAGAGAGACTTTAACTGTGGTGCTGGTAAGTTGGCAACTCCTCACCTTTCCTAGTTCTACTACATGGGCTCTAAGCATTAAACATATGTGTCCATGGGGACCAATCTCATTCAAACCACCACACAGACCAAATCAGCAGATAACCTAAAGTGGAAAATGGAGGAACCTAATTTAACCATATGCAGACAGATGCCTGGACCTGGGAAGAAGTGGGTGTTGTTGGGAGTTATAGGGTCTTGACTATCCATAGAGAGAATGAGTTTATAATTGAACATTGTAAGATACGCAGAAAGACTTTTAAGCAGGGAATTAAATTTGAGCCAGATAAAGAAAAGAAACACCAATGAGGAATGTGGCAGTAGGAAGGCATGACAGACGAAGAGAAGCCAATGTGAATACGACAGATGAAGAGCCATTAAAGGCACCAGCCATTTGGGTGTGGTTAGAGGGACACAGAGAGCGGAGTTTGTAAAGTTATTTACACATGACTGGTGGAAGTCTTTGAAAACTCGGGGAAGGGTAATGCAGTGAGCTCTCCGCTCCATTTTCCCTGCGATGGATAACCATCCATCCTTTGTGAAAGAGAAGAGTCAAGTTTGAAGACTTCCTTTGAGAAAGGATTTTCTGACAGAGGAGACAGGAAATAATTAAAGAGGAGGGAGCTTGAGGAGTTTCCAAGGTGGAGACACATTCTCTCTGCCTTCCACACATCTAATGGAGTTCTCACAAACGCAATTAGCATGCAGCTTGTCGTCTGCGGGAACTTTAACTTCTCCTACTTATTTTCCAAAGACACCTAAGAGCATCTATCTCTCCACACTCCAGAGTAAATCCACTGTACTTGTAAGAAGCCCAGTGAAGCTGCTGATCGCATACTGGGTGGGTGAAGCACGGGCAAGGGAAGCCCTAAAGAGCTCTGGCCAACTTATGCCTTCAAGGGGGGGGGGGGGAGAAAGTGTGGTAAGTATTTACAAGAAATACTGTCTCCTGGCACATCATTATTTAAGCTTCCATCAACAACCTCCCCATACTGAAGTACCCCTTTTCAAAAAGCATGTTTCTCTTGGCCCCTGGTGATGAGAGGGGGTTCTTACTGAATAGCAGTGGTCTGCTAGAAACCCACTCCCTGAAAGAGAGATTGGTGGGGTAGTGGGGAAAGCCCTAAGATGTGGCGAAAGCTTTTGATTACAATAACAGCAGGCCTTTTTTTTTTTTTTTTATCCCCCAGAAGGTTCATCCAAATGGAGCCCTTGTGGTCTACAAACAATGGCGGATCTAGCCCTGATCTTTGCTTGCCCTAGCCCATTTTTTGATTGATAGGACCACATGCCTTTTCCTAAGGCTTCTGGGAGTTTGGTTAGACTATTCAGTTCTTAGGACCTGCTTCATACTGAAATCCTGTGCCAAAAAGGAGTAAAAGTCACTTGAAATTAACTTGGAGAGAGCCTGATTCATCAAGTTAACATTTCTTTCAGAGACCGTTTAACAACACCTACTCACATTTCGTCATCTCCTTGGGTGAATAGGTCTATTGTACCCCACGATCTAAACAGGCAGGGACCTGGGTAGATCTGACACTCAGGTCCTATGTGTAGCATTTGACTCTTGCTGGACACTTTTCTTAATTGTAACCAACGCGTATCTTCAGTCCTTTTGAGGACAAGGAGAGAAGGTCCAATAGACAGGTCTTAGAGCGATGTGTCAGTCGACCCTGAGACAAAGAGCGGAGCAGGCTGGAATTATAAATACACTGTGGTTTGGAATATGGCAGACACTCTGGCCATGTGTATCTTCTAGATGAAGTGTCTCTGCAGATGCCCAGTCTGTGGCAGGATCAGTAGTCATGGGAATGTATGTAAGCATCTGCGACAGGCAGGCAACCACTGTGCTGTGGGTTGTTAATGGATTGGACCAGGTACTCTAGTCTGTCACTGTCAGCTGGGAGTAGCTCTGTCCACTCACCCTAGTATGTCTAGCTAGAGTGACCCATGTGGGACAAGTCAGGAGGCCATAGAGGGTCCAGGAATGGGAGTGTCAGGTCAACTCTCTCCTCCTGATCTTGCCACAGATAGCTGAGATTTTGGATAAGCCACACCACCCAGCTACTCGTGTGTCTGAAAGGATTGCCAACTATGCACGAGTGACGGCCAGGCGTGTGCTAGGGATGCTCTAGGTGTCAGAAGCCTAGCAGTGAGATTCCAAGGAGAGTCTGGACACTAGAGAAGGAGCCGGGGTTGTGGGTATGCCCGATAGTTTTATGTTAATTCTACACTATAGTCATTTGGGATGGGGAAACCTCAATTGAGAGAATGTCTACACCAGATTGGTTGGTGGGCAAGCCTCTAGGGCATTTTTTTTTTAAATTAACAATTGGTGTAGGAAGGGCTAAGCCCATTGTGGGTGGTGCCACCCCCAAGCAGGATGTCCTGTGTTCAGACAGCAATCTGAGAAAACCAGAGAGCACCATCTTCTCATGGCTTCTACATCAGCTTCTCTATCCAGGTTTCTGTCCTATTGATGTTCCGGCCTCACTTCCCCCAGTGATGTGGGACTGTAAGCTGAAATAAACTTTGCTGCCCAAATTGCTTTGGGTCATGGTGTTTGGTTTGGTTTGGATTGGATTGGTTTGGTTTGGTTTTCAGAGCAATAGAAACCCTAAGTCGAGGGAGATGACAACCCATGAGATTTTGCATCCTTTGTTACAAAGCACCTTGACCTGCTTCATGCATTCAAAGAAAGCTCTTTTGTATCTCACTGGTGATGATGGGCTATGACAAGGATTCTGGTCTGAGGAAGTGGGGGCCACAGACAAAGTCCCCATCTCATAGGGGTAGTGGTTGAGGCAGCCCCAAAATTCACCTAAGAGACTTCTAGAACATGTTCTCTTCTTCCAGACACTATGTACAAATCAAACAAACCCACCAGCTCTGTGCATGTCTGGCTTTTCATGAAAGAGGGCCTGTGTGTTTAAACACTGAACTTTCACAGGTGGACCTGAGAAAACATTACGATTTAATGCTTGAAGGCAAAAATCCTAAACACACATTGATGTTTTGGAGAAAACCTGTAATTCTGTATTCATCAATTACTCACTACCATAGTGTGGCAACCTCACCTGGGACACACTCCCTACATCCCTGCTACCTCTGCACTGCTAGGCCAGACAAATGAAACATCCATTAAAGAATATTATTCCTCAATTCACCCCACCCCTGGCCATAGAACTTGGACACCTGTTTTCTTCTCTGGGTATCAGTTTCCATCAGTTGTGACATAGATAGCCTAATCATCTTCATGCCTGAGCCGATGGAGGATGTACTGACTTGGAAGTCAAACGTGGGAGGGCATGAGCACCAGAAGGCACTCAGGCTACATTCTTGGCTTCAACAGCCTCTAGAAAATGTTGCAAAGGCACCGGGGTCAGATATTTTCCAAACTCTGTGATGTGTAGCTAAGTGATGAGTTATTTAAAACCTTTTTATACGTGGTCTTCCATCTCAGGTCAACGCTACTCCTTGGTGTTGAGGTGGCGGCCTTTCTTCTTTACTCTGTCTAGCCAGGTCCACCAGGAAGCAGAAGAAGGTTAGCAGCATCAGTAAGGGCAGTCAGAGACTATTAAAGCATTTTTGAGTATTCAAATTCTGTATCCTCCCGCCATATGTACCATATCCATATCCATGGAAACCACAAGCACATACATTAAAAAATCCACAAGGTTGATAAAACACACACACGAGGTGATAGCACCTGAAGAAACCACTTAATTTGAGCCCTGACCTCCACACGCATTTGTATGCACACGCACTTGTGTCTGTGCACGCACACATGGTCATGTCTCTCCATCCCAAAGGTGTTCTCAAGCTTAGTAAGGAGGAAGCAAGTTTTGTGATTTCCTTTCCCCTAAGTCTACATTGCAGGCTAGTGGACGGCAATCAGTCAGGGCTCAGGAGTCCCCCAGTTAATGTTACCCCATTACTCTTTGAAAGCCACTGCTAAAGAGGCTCCTCCACTGATCCAATAAAGAACGCAATTAAAGACAGTCCGTGAGTCTCTACCTTGTATACAACTTGCATTCCTCAAGTGGGTCCTTTACACTACCCCTGCAGACCAGGCTAGGCCACATAGCCATCTGCCTTGTTCTTGGTCTACAACCCCTTAAGGGCATAAGTCAACGGCAAGCACTCTTGGCAGTGGGACCCGAGACTTGCTTGGTGGAAGTATTGATTCCCATCTGTTGGCCTTTTCTGGCTCCACATGGATAACTAGACATCTGTCTGATTCCACAGAGGCAGGCTTACATTGTCTATTTTTTTCTCTTGGGCTCTGAGATTTTGTTGTTGAGCCCCCCACCTCCCGCCCTCATTGGCTGAGATTCCATTATTTTTCTGATACCTTTCTTAGTGTGTTTTAATTTGCCCATTTTGGGTTTCTCTGGATCCTGCATTCTTGTGATTATACTCCAAAGGCCTCCAAGTTCCTTTCCCTTTTCTTTACATCCTTACGGGTTCTTCTCATTGCTAAGGCCAAAAGTGACAACAGAGCCGTGTTCGGCCTGCCGTTTTGGACTTTTGAGTACTCTGGGCCCATTCCTGGCTTTAACTGGGCTGTAAGAGTGGAACTAATTTCAGATTCCACTTACTTCCAAACTGACCCATCTTCCTGCATCTTACCCAGCTGAGCTTATCCTGAACCATGATCTATACACTCCTGTGGGTGACTGTCACATCTGCTTTGGCATGCCTCTATCTCTGTAAAATATGAAACTCAATCTATATGAGTAACTTTATGAATACTTCAGAAGCCCACTCTGTTCAGACCTAGATGTCCCCAGAGACATTCAGCATTCCAGAAGGTAAACTGCAGAAGGAACTCTGGATGGTTTGGCGAATTTACCTTATTAAACAGAACAGAATAGAAGCCGAGACTCAAGCTGCCTTACAGTTCTGCCACACCAAATGCAGGGATCTGAATGAAGACAAGGCTGGGCCTCCTCTAAGGTCACAGATGGAAGCATGGTCACTCCCACTCTGTGCTTCTGTTTTTTTTTTTTTTTCCAGACTAAGTCTTTTTGCCAAATCCCCAACCCCCATCATTGCTGTATGCGCTTGCATGGGTAACCTTCTCTGGACTGCTGTTGCTTCTATCTCCCTCCCTGTGTGTGCAAGATGGAATTCAGGTAAGGGAGGAAGTGGAACTGTCTAGAGAAGCAAGCCTCAACCTGTAAGTTGGGACTCCTGAAAGTGCAGTCTGAGATGTGGGAAAGCCTGAGCTGGTTCAGGGGTCCCCAGGCCTGCAAGGAGGATGTGAAGTTCTCTGCTCTTCCTCAACTCCCAGTGGTGCCTGAATGTCCAAGAGTCAGAGAACTTCACATCCTCCTTGCAGGCCTGGGGACCCCTGAACCAGCTCAGGCTTTCCCACATCTCAGACTGCACTTTCAGGAGTCCCAACTTACAGGTTGAGGCTTGCTTCTCTAGACAGTTCCACTTCCTCCCTTACCTGAATTCCATCTTGCACACACAGGGAGGGAGATAGAAGCAACAGCAGTCCAGAGAAGGTTACCCATGCAAGCGCATACAGCAATGATGGGGGTTGGGGATTTGGCAAAAAGACGTAGTCTGGTAAAAACAAAACAAAACAAAAACAACAAAACAAAACAAAACAAAACAAAACAAAACAGAAGCACAGAGTAGGAGTGACCATGCTTCCATCTGTGACCTTAGAGGAGGCCCAGCCTTGTCTTCATTCAGATCCCTGCATTTGGTGTGGCAGAACTGTAAGGCAGCTTGAGTCTCGGCCTCTGTCCTGTTCTGTTCAATAAGGTAAATTCGCCAGACCATCCAGAGCTCCTTCTGCAGTTTACCTTCTGGAATGCTGAATGTCTCTGGGGACATCTAGGTCCGAACAGAGTGGGCTTCTGAAGTATTCATAAAACTACTCATACAGACTGAGTTTCATATTTTACAGAGATAGAGGCATGCCAAAGCGGATGTGACAGTCACCCACAGGAGTGTATAGATCACGGTTCAGGATAAGCTCAGCTGGGTAAGATGCAGGAAGATGGGTCAGTTTGGAAGTAAGTGGAATCTGAAATTAGTTCCACTCTTACAGCCCAGTTAAAGCCAGGAATGGGCCCAGAGTACTCAAAAGTCCAAAACGGCAGGCCGAACACGGCTCTGTTGTCACTTTTGGCCTTAGCAATGAGAAGAACCCGTAAGGATGTAAAGAAAAGGGAAAGGAACTTGGAGGCCTTTGGAGTATAATCACAAGAATGCAGGATCCAGAGAAACCCAAAATGGGCAAATTAAAACACACTAAGAAAGGTATCAGAAAAATAATGGAATCTCAGCCAATGAGGGCGGGAGGTGGGGGGCTCAACAACAAAATCTCAGAGCCCAAGAGAAAAAAATAGACAATGTAAGCCTGCCTCTGTGGAATCAGACAGATGTCTAGTTATCCATGTGGAGCCAGAAAAGGCCAACAGATGGGAATCAATACTTCCACCAAGCAAGTCTCGGGTCCCACTGCCAAGAGTGCTTGCCGTTGACTTATGCCCTTAAGGGGTTGTAGACCAAGAACAAGGCAGATGGCTATGTGGCCTAGCCTGGTCTGCAGGGGTAGTGTAAAGGACCCACTTGAGGAATGCAAGTTGTATACAAGGTAGAGACTCACGGACTGTCTTTAATTGCGTTCTTTATTGGATCAGTGGAGGAGCCTCTTTAGCAGTGGCTTTCAAAGAGTAATGGGGTAACATTAACTGGGGGCCTCCTGAGCCCTGACTGATTGCCGTCCACTAGCCTGCAATGTAGACTTAGGGGAAAGGAAATCACAAAACTTGCTTCCTCCTTACTAAGCTTGAGAACACCTTTGGGATGGAGAGACATGACCATGTGTGCGTGCACAGACACAAGTGCGTGTGCATACAAATGCGTGTGGAGGTCAGGGCTCAAATTAAGTGGTTTCTTCAGGTGCTATCACCTCGTGTGTGTGTTTTATCAACCTTGTGGATTTTTTAATGTATGTGCTTGTGGTTTCCATGGATATGGATATGGTACATATGGCGGGAGGATACAGAATTTGAATACTCAAAAATGCTTTAATAGTCTCTGACTGCCCTTACTGATGCTGCTAACCTTCTTCTGCTTCCTGGTGGACCTGGCTAGACAGAGTAAAGAAGAAAGGCTGCCTCAACACCAAGGAGTAGCGTTGACCTGAGATGGAAGACCACGTATAAAAAGGTTTTAAATAACTCATCACTTAGCTACACATCACAGAGTTTGGAAAATATCTGACCCCGGTGCCTTTGCAACATTTTCTAGAGGCTGTTGAAGCCAAGAATGTAGCCTGAGTGCCTTCTGGTGCTCATGCCCTCCCACGTTTGACTTCCAAGTCAGTACATCCTCCATCGGCTCAGGCATGAAGATGATTAGGCTATCTATGTCACAACTGATGGAAACTGATACCCAGAGAAGAAAACAGGTGTCCAAGTTCTATGGCCAGGGGTGGGGTGAATTGAGGAATAATATTCTTTAATGGATGTTTCATTTGTCTGGCCTAGCAGTGCAGAGGTAGCAGGGATGTAGGGAGTGTGTCCCAGGTGAGGTTGCCACACTATGGTAGTGAGTAATTGATGAATACAGAATTACAGGTTTTCTCCAAAACATCAATGTGTGTTTAGGATTTTTGCCTTCAAGCATTAAATCGTAATGTTTTCTCAGGTCCACCTGTGAAAGTTCAGTGTTTAAACACACAGGCCCTCTTTCATGAAAAGCCAGACATGCACAGAGCTGGTGGGTTGGTTTGATTTGTACGTAGTGTCTGGAAGAAGAGAACATGTTCTAGAAGTCTCTTAGGTGAATTTTGGGGCTGCCTCAACCACTACCCCTATGAGATGGGGACTTTGTCTGTGGCCCCCACTTCCTCAGACCAGAATCCTTGTCATAGCCCATCATCACCAGTGAGATACAAAAGAGCTTTCTTTGAATGCATGAAGCAGGTCAAGGTGCTTTGTAACAAAGGATGCAAAATCTCATGGGTTGTCATCTCCCTCGACTTAGGGTTTCTATTGCTCTGAAAACCAAACCAAACCAATCCAATCCAAACCAAACCAAACACCATGACCCAAAGCAATTTGGGCAGCAAAGTTTATTTCAGCTTACAGTCCCACATCACTGAGGGAAGTGAGGCCGGAACATCAATAGGACAGAAACCTGGATAGAGAAGCTGATGTAGAAGCCATGAGAGGATGGTGCTCTCTGGTTTTCTCAGATTGCTGTCTGAACACAGGACATCCTGCTTGGGGGTGGCACCACCCACAATGGGCTTAGCCCTTCCTACACCAATTGTTAATTTAAAAAAAAAAATGCCCTAGAGGCTTGCCCACCGACCAATCTGGTGTAGACATTCTCTCAATTGAGGTTTCCCCATCCCAAATGACTATAGTGTAGAATTAACATAAAACTATCGGGCATACCCACAACCCTGGCTCCTTCTCTAGTGCCCAGACTCTCCTTGGAATCTCACTGCTAGGCTTCTGACACCTAGAGCATCCCTAGCACACGCCTGGCCGTCACTCGTGCATAGTTGGCAATCCTTTCAGACACACGAGTAGCTGGGTGGTGTGGCTTATCCAAAATCTCAGCTATCTGTGGCAAGATCAGGAGGAGAGAGTTGACCTGACACTCCCATTCCTGGACCCTCTGTGGCCTCCTGACTTGTCCCACATGGGTCACTCTAGCTAGACATACTAGGGTGAGTGGACAGGGCTACTCCCAGCTGACAGTGACAGACTAGAGTACCTGGTCCAATCCATTAATAACCCACAGCACAGTGGTTGCCTGCCTGTCGCAGATGCTTACATACATTCCCATGACTACTGATCCTGCCACAGACTGGGCATCTGCAGAGACACTTCATCTAGAAGATACACATGGCCAGAGTGTCTGCCATATTCCAAACCACAGTGTATTTATAATTCCAGCGTGCTCCGCTCTTTGTCTCAAGGTCGACTGACACATCGCTCTAAGACCTGTCTATTGGACCTTCTCTCCTTGTCCTCAAAAGGACTGAAGATACGCGTTGGTTACAATTAAGAAAAGTGTCCAGCAAGAGTCAAATGCTACACATAGGACCTGAGTGTCAGATCCACCCAGGTCCCTGCCTGTTTAGATCGTGGGGTACAATAGACCTATTCACCCAAGGAGATGACGAAATGTGAGTAGGTGTTGTTAAACGGTCTCTGAAAGAAATGTTAACTTGATGAATCAGGCTCTCTCCAAGTTAATTTCAAGTGACTTTTACTCCTTTTTGGCACAGGATTTCAGTATGAAGCAGGTCCTAAGAACTGAATAGTCTAACCAAACTCCCAGAAACCTTAGGAAAAGGCATGTGGTCCTATCAATCAAAAAATGGGCTAGGGCAAGCAAAGATCAGGGCTAGATCCGCCATTGTTTGTAGACCACAAGGGCTCCATTTGGATGAACCTTCTGGGGGATAAAAAAAAAAAAAAAAAAAAAAGGCCTGCTGTTATTGTAATCAAAAGCTTTCGCCACATTTTAGGGCTTTCCCCACTACCTCACCAATCTCTCTTTCAGGGAGTGGGTTTCTAGCAGACCACTGCTATTCAGTAAGAACCCCCTCTCATCACCAGGGGCCAAGAGAAACATGCTTTTTGAAAAGGGGTACTTCAGTATGGGGAGGTTGTTGATGGAAGCTTAAATAATGATGTGCCAGGAGACAGTATTTCTTGTAAATACTTACCACACTTTCTCCCCCCCCCCCCCTTGAAGGCATAAGTTGGCCAGAGCTCTTTAGGGCTTCCCTTGCCCGTGCTTCACCCACCCAGTATGCG
This sequence comes from Hylomyscus alleni, assembly GCA_019843855.1. NCBI lineage: Eukaryota > Metazoa > Chordata > Mammalia > Rodentia > Muridae > Hylomyscus > Hylomyscus alleni. The sequence continues at coordinate 11,076 of JADRCC010578761.1, forward strand.
ATCAGCAGCTTCACTGGGCTTCTTACAAGTACAGTGGATTTACTCTGGAGTGTGGAGAGATAGATGCTCTTAGGTGTCTTTGGAAAATAAGTAGGAGAAGTTAAAGTTCCCGCAGACGACAAGCTGCATGCTAATTGCGTTTGTGAGAACTCCATTAGATGTGTGGAAGGCAGAGAGAATGTGTCTCCACCTTGGAAACTCCTCAAGCTCCCTCCTCTTTAATTATTTCCTGTCTCCTCTGTCAGAAAATCCTTTCTCAAAGGAAGTCTTCAAACTTGACTCTTCTCTTTCACAAAGGATGGATGGTTATCCATCGCAGGGAAAATGGAGCGGAGAGCTCACTGCATTACCCTTCCCCGAGTTTTCAAAGACTTCCACCAGTCATGTGTAAATAACTTTACAAACTCCGCTCTCTGTGTCCCTCTAACCACACCCAAATGGCTGGTGCCTTTAATGGCTCTTCATCTGTCGTATTCACATTGGCTTCTCTTCGTCTGTCATGCCTTCCTACTGCCACATTCCTCATTGGTGTTTCTTTTCTTTATCTGGCTCAAATTTAATTCCCTGCTTAAAAGTCTTTCTGCGTATCTTACAATGTTCAATTATAAACTCATTCTCTCTATGGATAGTCAAGACCCTATAACTCCCAACAACACCCACTTCTTCCCAGGTCCAGGCATCTGTCTGCATATGGTTAAATTAGGTTCCTCCATTTTCCACTTTAGGTTATCTGCTGATTTGGTCTGTGTGGTGGTTTGAATGAGATTGGTCCCCATGGACACATATGTTTAATGCTTAGAGCCCATGTAGTAGAACTAGGAAAGGTGAGGAGTTGCCAACTTACCAGCACCACAGTTAAAGTCTCTCTCTGCCTGTCTGTCTGTCTCTGTCTGTCTGTCCCTCTTTCTCTCTTTCTCTCTGTCCCTCTGTGTCTCTGTCTCTGTCTCTCTCTCTCTCCCTCTCTCTCCCTCTCTCTCCCTGCCTGTGAGTCAGGATATAAAGTTCACAGCCATGACTATCTGCTCCCCATCATGATTGTATGGACTAACCCTCTAAAACTGTAAGCAAGCCACCAAGTGCATTCTTTTTATAAGAGTTTCCTCGGCCATGGTGTCTCTTCACAGCAATAGGACAGTAACTAAGAGACCCTGTTATTTTATTATTTCACTCATAAACAATCTTTGACACTTTAGGTGTCTTCAAAATCCTCCAGTCCTCAAAGTTGGTTAAGTACAATAAGATCTACAAGGTTCTTACTTGCAGATGATATTGTTTTTTTAAACCTATCTGTGGCTCATTGCACTAAAGCTAAGGACAGCTCCTGGCCTTCCTTCTGGGAGGACTGTAAATCCCTCACTACTGGCATCAGCTTTGGTCATGTGGTGTTCGTCAGTCACTGAAATGTGAGCACGTGTGATTTGTGCCACCTCTGAGCGGAGATTGTAAACACACCGCATTGTTCTGCTATTTCCTGTTTTCATGTCTCCCAAGCAAGTACCATGTCTCTTCTAAAAGATGCTTGTCTTCAATCTGGGTCCCAACGTGCAGAAAGATGGAGGCAGAGTTAATGCCACAAGCCATGTTCATGACAGAGAAATAAATCATGTCTCTGGTACTGTTTGGGTTTTCTTGTAACTTAAGCATAACTCAGTTTGAACGTCCTGACAGCTTGTATAATGTGCACAGCTGTAATAATGCTAATTTAACACACACACACTCTCATTCTCTCTACACAATAAGCCCGCTGGCTAATTTTTACTTTGTCCATCCTACTTTTTTAAAAAATATTAAAACTTAAGGCTGATCAAATTCTAAAAGTCAAAATGTGTGTCAAAATAGATTAAATTGTGTGGTGGTTTGAATGAGAATGGCTCACATAGGCTTACATATTTACATAGTCTCCAGTTGGTGAACTATTTGAAAAGGATTAAGAGGTGTGGCTTTGATGGAGGAAGTGTGTCACTGGGGATGGGCTTTGAGGTTTCAAAAGTCCATGCTAGGCCCAGTCTCTCTCTCTCTCTCTGTGTCTCTGTCTCTCTGTCTCTGTCTCTGTCTCTGTCTCTGTCTCTCTCTCTCTCTCTCGTGTGTGTGTGTGTGTGTGTGTATCAAGATGTAAAGCTCTCAGCTCCTTGTCCAGCACTATGCCTACCTACATGCTGCCACCATGATGATAACTGACTAACCCTCTAAAACCGTAAGCAAGCCCCCATTAAATGCTTTAAAAATATAAGAATTGCCTTGGTCATGGTGTTTCCTCACAGGAATAGAACAGTAACTAAGACAGAGTGTACTTTTTTGTAGCAATTCCCTCACTCTTTCTACTCTACCATGTGTAATACGTACCCTTCAAAAACTTATGTTCAAGTTTCTAGTCCTCAGCACCTACAAAGCTGACCTTGTTTAGGAGATAAGTAAGACCTTTGCTCCAGTTTCACTTCTGTTGCTGTATGTCTTATTAGGGTTTCTATTGCTGCGGTGAAAAAAAACCCACCATGACCAAAAAGCAAGTTAGGGAGGAAAGGGTTAATTCAGCTTATACTTGCAGATCATAGTCCAACACTGGAGAAAGTCAGGACAGGAACTCAAGCAGGGCTGAAACCTGGAGGCAGGAGCTGATGCAGAGGCCGTGGAGGGGTGCTGCTTAGTGGATTGCTTCACGTGGCTTGCTCAGCCTACTGTCTATAGAACCCAGGACCAACAGCTCAGGGATGGCACCACTCATGATGGGCAGAGCCCCTCCCCATTGGTCACTAATTGAAAAAATGCCTTATAGCTGGGTCTCATGGAGGCATTTCCTCAACTGAGGCTCCCTGATGATTCTAGCTTGTGTCAGGTTGACACAGAAAAGTAGGCAGTACACAATGATAAAATACTCTGATAAAAAAAAAATCAACTTAGAGGCCAGAAGTCCAAGATGAAGGCATAAACCAGATTCATGCTTCTGCATTGGGCTTGAGACAACCATCCTCTTTGTGGGCTTTCAGATGGTCTTCGTATTAGACCCATCTGGGTTCCAATTTTCTCCTCATATAGAGACATAAGTGATATTAAATTAGGGTTTATTCTAAGGGTCTTATTTACCTAAATTACCTACTAGAGCCCTCTTCCCTACAAGTCACAAAGGTCACAGTGGGTACAAGTTATCTCATAACACTACCTCATGCTTTTCAGTATCTAAGGAGTATCTCTCACCTTGCTAGAAGGCACAGATTAATAAAGACTAGCATGAAATGGAGTCTCTTTGAAGTTTTGTCCAAATAGTGACACAGGCAGATGCATGTTTTCCAAAGACTTCTCTGGTTCTGTCATGTGACTATAGAACACGAAAGGCAGGATAGCCAGAGCAGGGAAGCAGCTCTAGGCAAAAATACAGGCATGGTTTCCACCAGATACTGGCAACAGAGATGGAAGAAAGAGTCTGGGCATGCGCCTTGTAAGTGCAGCTGACTCAGGCTGTGAGGGAGAAGGGTCAGGAGGATGAGGAAAAGTCAGAAGTAAGGACCAAGGAGGAGTCTATGAACAAAGAGGAAGTAGAGAGATGGGGGGGGGGAATGGCACCCATTGGGCTGTCAACGAGGTGTGTCAAATGGTACTGCACAAGACTCCAAAGTGAGGAGTGGAACCTGGACCACCAGGATGTCACCTGTGAAAACAGAAGCTAAGGGGTTGATATAGGAGAAAGGAGAAAGATGCCCAAGTGTAGAACACACTAGTGGAGGTATCTAAATCTGTTAACATAAGGGTGTGCTTAGTGGTCTCGTCAATGCTGAGTTCCAGAGCAGAGAGCTGAGAAAGCGTCATTCCCCCTGGTGCTGCAGGTAAGTACAGGTTCGTGGGGATCGTACCCTACCCCCACAACAGCTTGAATTCTGCCAAGGCCTGAGAATGTGTGCTTTTCTCAAAACATAACCGTTTTAGCACTTCCTGCACTGTTTTCCTTTGGTCCGAGCGATGGCTGGTTTTAATTTACATCAGGCGTTTTTTTGGAAGTGTAGGGAAGCACGCCTCCTCGCCTTGCAGTTTGTTACCCATAGAATGTTGCATCCTTGATACCTGGTAAGAATTTGCATCACATGCAATTTCTGGGAGTGTGAGAGGAAACACACTGGCACAAACACTAATTAGGGGCAGTTAATACCCTGGCTTTTGCTTTGAATCCCACAAAGGATTTATGAAAGCACCGTTAGGCACAGTCTCGCTGCCTGCCTCCTGAGCCCATCCTGACACCCAAACCTTTGTCCTGGCTCTCACCTCTGATCCATATCCTCTTAGTCCACGCTCCCGCTAACATTCTGAGGTCGGCAGAGCAAGACAATCACCCCATCCCTCCCTTGCCTCTTGTTTACTGTTTTTAAGCATAGAAATTATTTCAGCATGTTCTCACATACTGGCAGAATTTTTTAAAATTCTAGACTGGCTTATCAGCTACTCCAGGCATTTCTGGACCACTCCAACTTTTTAAGCAGGAGTTTCAAAACCGTAACAAGCAAGCGTTCCTGACACTGGATAGTATTTTCTCTGACCCATGACCTGAGTTGAAAGAATGACTTCATTTATTTCCTCCCTTGATTTTTTATGTGAACTCCACCAAATCAAATGTGAGTTTACCCACTAAAGAAACTCTCACCTTCCAGAAAGTTCCCCAGTAAAAGGAACTTAAACCGAATGCACTCGAACCACCTGTGGTTAGAGTGGTTGCATTTTAACTAACATTAACTTGATCCACACACACTGAACTTCAGAAAAACTATGCAGATGTAAGCATGTAGGTCATGCCTTTGCCTGTTTGCCCAGCCTAGATCTGAGCATCGTGTTGCTTTCTCACCAGGCATGATGGTGCACATCTATAATCCTAACACCAAAGAAGAGGGCTGAGGCAAGAAGATGAGTTCAGAGCTAACCTGGACTACAGGGTTCAGTGCCAACAAAACTATTCCCCTGTACTACTGTGACTCGAAGGAAATTCTTCATTCTGACCTTTACAGCATATCAAGTAACTACTTCTTGACCCTTTCTGTTTAAATTCGTCCAGGTTTCCTCTCCTCCCCTGACCCCACAGGCTCACACCCCAACAGAATGCCACAGCAAAATATCCCGCTCCCAGGTATCCGAGCGGTTTGAACAGTGTGAACTAATTCACAGTTCAGAAGCTAGACTAAAGAAATGGTGGGTTTGGTTTCCTCTGAAGTTCCTCTCTTTGAATTCTTCCTTGCTGTGTCATAACCTGGCCTTTTCCGGATGCACACTATACACCTGGTGTCTCTTCCTTTTCTTAGAGAACACTAGTCACAGTGAAAAGGAACCTCACCCTAATACTTCACCTTAATGTAATCATTCTTTTTATTATTAATTACTATTATTATTATTTATTTTTACTTTATGTGCATGGGTGTTTTGTCTGCGTGTGTGCCTGTGTGAGGGTGTCAGATCCCAGGGAACTGGAGTTATAGAGAGTTGTCAGTTGCCATGTGGGTGCTGGATGGAACCTGGGTCCTCTGGAAGAGTAACCAGTGCTCTTAACCACTGAGTCATCTCTCCAGCCCCCACATAACCACTCTTTAAAAACCTTGTTTGCAAACACAGTTACGTTCTGGGGCAGTGTGCACTGGAATGTCTATTACAATTTGGGAAGAGTGTGGACAACTGAGCTCACCATCCATTGTGATATAATTTAGAATTATTAGTAGGTCTCTGTACTCTGAGTGTCTCTTTTCCTCAGGCTGAGTGTAAACCTCCTTGGTGAAAGGCTTTGTTTTAAGACTCAGTGATTACAGCATTCGATTGGTTGATCTTCTAAATTACGACCAGAATTTTGTTCACATTTGTTCTCTTGGAAATACCTTGGGTGGGGGTGGGATGAGAATCCACATAGTGGCTTCTCCAGGTTGGATGGGACTGGAGAATCTCTGAAGTTATTTCCAAATAAGTTTCTTTATCCATCACTATTCAATGATTGTCCTAAAAAAATTGTGTCTCCAGAGAGTCTCAGCCAATTGTTAATTTCTAACAAATGAAAGCCTCCCTAGGTTGTATTAATCTGATTTATGCTACTATTATGAAATGTCTGAAGCCGAGGACTTTATAAAGAACATTAGCTTGTTTGGTTTGGTTCTGAAGGTTGTAAGTCAGGGTCTTGGGTGGTTCCATTGATTTGGGCTTTGTTGAAGTCCTGATGACACGTGGCAGTGGCATCATGGCAAGAGAACACATGGAAGAAATAAATCACCTCTCACAATAGAAATCCAGAGACTATCCAGGGGTCAGGTTATCAAGTTTCCATGATAAGTCAATCTTGGAGGACTCATGGATTGCTTGAGAAATACACTAGTTTCTCTCCAGGGAGCAGGTCCCTGCAATGACCTGAGGACTTCCCAGTATTCCTTATCTCCAAACGCCTTCTCAGTATTTTTCAGCATAATTGCTTGCAGGACCAAGCCTCCAGCACACAGGACATCTAAACAATAGACGGGGGCCAGTCCTAGCATCCTGAACTCCCAGGCATTGCTCACTTCCATGTCTGCATCCAGTAGCACCTGAGACCCTGGTCAGATGTAGACCTGGCAGTTCATCTCATTTTGGGCTACAGTCCCTTGAGGGTCCACAGAGGCTGAGGGTCATCAGAAGATTGTCAAAGTTCTTCCTGCAGGGACTCCAAGCAAGTGCTTCTGTCTCCAGGGCCAGCAGTATTTCCTTCCAATAACTCATTATCCCTCATTATTATATCAAGGGCTTTTGGTCTTACGGGCACTAATCCATGTAATGAAGCAAAAAAATGGTTCCTCTCATGAATTCTGGGAAATCTAAACAGCCTACTTTTTGGTACCAAATGATCCACCTAACAATTTTGTTGGGTTTTAAAGCACTCAAGTGCTAAACCATATGTTTAAACAGAATTCTCAATGGATATATTCTTCCTTATAAGCACAAGTGGGATTTCTTAACATCCAGGGGAAAAATAAGTATAATTTTTTTTTTGCAGAAAAAATAGTCTGAATTTATCTTCAGTCAGTTCTTGGACAGTAAACATGGTCTGAAAAGTCTTCCCCCAGACCATGAGTTCACTCCTTAGGTGTGAGATGAATCATCCTCAAAGACATTTGTACACAAACACAAGTCTTGCTGGCATCAGCCTACGTCTAGCGTCACTTCTAAAAACAAATAGAAGAGCAGACTTTCAAATCAGATAATATATTTACCACCTGAAAAATCTATCTATAGAAAAAGTGTATGTGACCTCCTCAGGCTTGGCAGAATTAGAACGAGGTCTTTGTGTGCTTGGAGCTACAGGCTTTCCCTATGGGATAGTTTTGTTTTATTTTATTTTATTTTAGACTACAAAGACACACAGCCTAAGGTTGTACCATGTTTATGGGATTGCTTGGTACGGTCCATATCCCGTAGAGACCAATAGCATGAAAAGATACATGTTTGCTTGACAGAACCTCTGTGCAAATGTATACTTATGCCGTGTCAGGCATGTGGGGCTGCAAAACAATCGTCCATGTCATTGGCTCCGTGTCTGTGTGGGGTTTGCAAGGGTCCCTTTTTAC
>JADRCC010578762.1:0-20324 GCA_019843855.1 Hylomyscus alleni
CTGCTTTTTCTCTGTTCTGTTTTCTTTCTCTCTGATCTGCTTTCTCTGGAGATCTCCAGCCAGTTCTCTCTTGCTATATTCTGCTTAATACAGTTCTCAAAGCAATTTTCTCTTGCTATTCTAAAAAAATTTCTCTGGGTAGCTCATCTCTTGCAGATCGCAAGCCCAGTCTTTTATTTTACACATCAATCCAGTCATTTAGTTCAGGTTTCCTTCTGATTCCTATGAATCAGCATCCTGTGACACCCCTCCCCCCTCCACATTCTCTTTTAACATTGCAAAAGAACTCAGAGGTCTGCCTGCCTCTATTTAGCACAGATGATAAGCTAGCGGGAATCATATCCAGAAATGACTGATTTTACCACATCTAAACCTGGACTTGCTGTATTCCAGGCTAACTCTAATTTATATTGCATACTTATATTTTGCATAGTTGAGAAATTACGTATTTTAGAACTCATGTTTTTTATAGTCATTTTCCATAGTCCTAAGAGCTGGGGACCCTGAAGGTCCAAGCTTTTAACATGTTGCTAACACATTAGGCATACCTTCACCTCCCTGACTTGAGCTGTCTCTGACTATCATGGAGTCATTAGCTTTAACAGGGAGACATTCCTTAAAGGAGGAATGTAAAATTTGCACCTTATTATACAAACAAACCTTATGCCTATGGCAGCCATCAACACCCCTAGAGGAACAAGTGCCCAGCCCTGTCCCATGGGTAGGAACCATGTCATTCTCACCCCACCAAGGCCATTATGAAACCAGCATTTTTAAAACAAAAAACAAAAAAAGAATCCTCTCCTACAAAATCCATCATCTGTCAATAGCACACTAATGCTCCCAGAAGTAATCAGATAAGGCTTGCTTCCCTGGTGAGCATGATCACATTCTTTGCTGGAGAATAGTAACCAACTTCTTCGACTTTATCCACATAGTTCCTTCTCAAGGACATTCTGAAGCAGCAACTATAAGGGAGCTGACACAGTGAAAAGCCCACATTCAGAGAAATCCACTCTATAGGACCCCTCCTTCTGCCTCATCCAGATTTAAGAGCTTCGTGCTGAAATTGCCTGGCAATCAGCTAAAGGATTAAAGTTCATAGTGACAGGCAGATAAAGAGACATTCTCTTTAACTTCTGAGTTTATTTGAGAGTTTATGTCATTCTAACCTGAATGCCAAGATTCTGTGGAGGTGTTGGCTTTATTCTACAGTCTCTAATAGAGTGGAGCCCTGGTTATCACTTTAACAGGATGCAATTAAAGACTGAGGAGTACGGAATCACTTTATGACTGCAAGTATAATGTTTTTCACACAACTCCACCAGCTTTTTTCTATTCTAGAGAAAGCCACAATCTTAACTTTGATATATATTTAATTCAAATACGTTTATGAGGGGATTGGCTGTTCATCCCACCCCCACCCCACAGATCCACCTGAATCCTAGGATTAGGAGGCCTGCTCTAATCTGGGACGTAGCTTCCCCTGCCTCCCAGAATACCTCCTCCAACCCAGGACAGCCAAGACAACCAACACAGAAACAACAAGATGGCAACAGGAACAAAAAGAGTATAATCAACAAAAGCCAATACAATATGACACCCTCAGATCCCAGCTCTCCTACTAAGCAAGCTCTGACACACCCTAACACACCTAAAGAGCAAGACTATGACCTTAAATCTTGAAGATGATAGAGGCCTTTAAAGAGGACATGAATAATTTCCTTATAAAAATACAAGAAATGCAAACCAACAGTTAGAAGACTTTAGAGAGGAAAATAAACAAATACTTTAAAGAAATATAAAACAAAACAAAACAAAAAATCCACACACAATCAAGTAGGCAGAAACAAATGAATAAAATGGTCCAAGACCTAAAATGGAAATGGAATCAATAAAGAAATCAAAAATTGAGGCAACCCTGGAAATAGAAAACCTAGGAAAAAGAACAGGAACTACAGAAGAAAACATCACCAACAGAATATTAGAGATGGAAGAGAGACTGTCAGTTATAGAAGATGTCATCGAAGAAACTGATACATCTATCAAAGAAAATACCAAATATAAAAACCTCCTAACTCAAAACATCAAGGAAATTTGGGGACACTATTAAAAGACCAAATCTAAGAATAATAGGAATAGAAGAGAGTGGAAATTCCCAGTACAAAGGGCCAAAAAACATCTTCAACAAAATCATACAAGAAAACTTCCTTAATGTAAAGTAAAACATGGTCATAAACTTACAAGAAGCTTGAAGAACACCAAATATATTGGGCAAGAAAAGAAAATACTCCTCCCACATAATAATCAAAACACTAAATGCACAGAACTAAGAAAGAATATTAAAATCTTCAAGAGAAAGAGTCCTAGTAACTATAAAGAGGCAGACCTATCAGAAATACAACTAACCTCTCAACAGAGACTCTCAAAGCCAGAAGAGCCTGGGGAGATGTCTTTCAAACCCTAAGAAATCACATATTTTAGCCTAGGCTACTATACATAGGAAAGTGCTTGATTACCGTAGATGGAGAAACCAAAATCCAGCCCTAGCTCCAACATGAGGAGGGTTGCTAGACCCAAGAAAACACAAGAAATTACTTATCTCACAGCAAAACTAAAAGAAGAAAATCAGACACACATACACACCAACACCTCCAGCATCAAAATAACAGGAACTAACACTAATTGGTAATTAATATCTCTCAGTATCAATGGACTCAACTCACCAATAAAAGGACATGGGGTAACAGAATGAGTACATAAGTAGGATCCATCATTTTACTGCATACAAGAACTATTCCTCAGTAAGAAAGATCAGGGGAAAGGGCTAGAAATTGTACTACATGTAAACTATCCCAAGAAACAAGATAGAGTAGCCATTCAACTATCTAATAAAATAAACTTTCAACAAAAAGTTATCAAAAGACATGGGGAACTTCCACCAAGATGACATCTCAATTCTGAACATCTATGCAACAAGTGCAAGAGTATCCACATTTCATAAAAGGTATCTTACTAAAGCTCAAATCACATATTGAACCCTACACAATAATAGTGGGGGACTTAAACACCCCACTCTCACAAATGGACAGGTCATTGAAACAGAAACTAAAGGGAAAAAAACATAAAACTATCAGATGTTGTGATCCAAATGGATTGAAAAACTATCTACAGAATCTCTCACCCCAAAACAAGAGAAGAAATCAATCAATTAGAAACAAAGAGAACAATACAAAGAATCAACCAAACCAAGAGCTAATTCTTTGAGAAATCAGTAAGATAGAGGAATACTTAGGCAAACCAGCTAAAAGTATAGAGACAGTATCCAAATTAACAAAATCAGAAATGAAAAGGAAGACATAGCAACAGAAACTGAGGCAATTAAAAACCAAAAATTAGGCTTAACATCAAAACCTTTACTCCATGAAACTAGAAAATCTAAAGGAAATGGATAATTTTCAAGACAGATAACACCAAAATTAAATCAAGACCAGGAAACCTATCTAAACCATTGCAGAACCCCTAGGAAATAGAAGCAGTCATTAAAAGTTTCCCAACAAAAATAAACCCAGGTTTTAGTGCATAAGATGCTTTCAAAGAGGAACTAATACCAATACTCTTTAAACTGTTCCACAGAATAGAAACAGAAGGAAGACTACCTAATTCATTCAACGAGGCCACAATTACCCTGACAATGTAAACCACAAAGACTCATCAAGGAAAGAGAACTTCAGATCAATTTTGTGTATGAATGTTGACACAAAACTACTCAATATAGTTCTTGCAAACCCCATGCTAGAACACATCAAAACCATCATTCAGCATGATCAAGTAGGCCTCATTCCAGGGATGCAGGGATGGATCAAAATACATAAATTCATCAATGTAATCCACTATATAAACAAACTGAAAGAAAAAAAATACTGGATCATCTTGTTAGATGGTGGAAAAAAAAACTTTGACAAAACCCCTCAGTGAGAGAAAGAACACCTAACCCTGAAGATACTTGAGGACCCAGGGGATGGAGAAGTTTCGTCTGGTTGGGGTAAGAGGTGAAGACATCCTTTTGGAGATGGAGGAGGAGGAATGGGATGAGGAACTGTTGGAGGGCACACTGGAAGGTGTATAATGACCGGAATGTAACAAAAGATTAAAGAAGAATAAGAATTTAAAAATGATGGAGTAGAGACTGAAGGAATGGCCAACCAATAACTGAACCAACTTAAAACCCATCCTATAGGGGATACACCAGTCGCTGATGTTAATGATACTCTGTTATGTTTAGAGACAGGAGCCTAGCATAGCCTCTGAGAGGCTCTATTGAGTAGCTGACTGAGGCAGACACAGATGTTCACAGTCAAATATTGAACGGAGGTTGGGGACTCTTATGGAAGAATTGGAGGAAGTATTGAAGGGCCTGAGGGGATGGGAATACCACAAGATGGCCAACAGAGTCAACTAACCTGGGCTTTCAGGAGCTCTCAGAAACTGAACCACAAACCAAGGAACACACACAGGCTGGAATTAGTGAGAGAAGGAACACCTAACCCTGAAGATACTTGAGGACCCAGAGGATGGAGAAGTTTGGTCTGGTTGGGGTAGCACATATGCAGCAGATGTGCAGCTCAGTCTTCATGTGGGCCCCCCAACAACTTGATCAGAAGCTCTCCATAAAGCTGTAGCCTGACTGTAATATCACTTCCCAGGGCTGTCTTGTCTGGCCTCAGTGGGAGAGGATGTGCCTAATCTGGCAGACTTGATGAGCCAGGGTGGGAGGTATACTCAAGGTAGGGGACACCATCTCAGCGAAGAAGGAGAGGAAGAATGGGAGAGGATCTCAGCAGGGGTATCCAAGAGGGGGGCAGTACTTGGTATGGAAATTAATTTACTTATTAAGTAATTCGGCCTCAGTGGGAAATGAGGTTCCTAATCTAGCAGAGAGTTGATGCAACAGGCTGCGGGTAGAGGGATACCCAGAGGGGCTCACCCAATCAGAGGAGAGGGTGAGGAGGAATGGGTCTCAGTGAGGGGCATCTAGAAGGGGGATAGCTCTTGGGATGTAAATTAATTAATTAATTAATTAAGCAATAAAAATACAGTTATGAAATAGCACATTATTTTATCTTTTTATTTAACACTCATTGTTATATTATCTTAAAGAAAATTTGCAAACAAAATTAAATTGCAAAGTAATGCAATATTTAAAAATCTTTCATATTCAATTTGGAAGAAACTAATTAAACTTTAAAGACATCCACAGTTATCAGAGTGAAGGATGCTTTTCTTTGCCACTAATACTGTCAGTCTAGGGACATTCCTTTAAACTTAATATTTTTGAGGTGATTGTGTACTTTATGATTTTTTTATAATTTGTACTTTGATTTCTATGAAGAGATACTTTCTTTAGATCTTAGTTCATTTATGTTACCTATTTTCAGCATTCAGAGTTAATTTTATAGATTTACTAAAACTCCATAGGAATTTATTGTTTTTGAAAATCACACACTATATCTTTCCAGTTTATATTTAAATCATTATGTATTTAACTCTTGAAGAGGAAAATAAATCTAGCATTTTCAAAGCTGTGAACATTTATGCTCCCTTCCTGTTTGATTTCCTAGTTAGATGTCATTCCCCACTATGAACAGTCACACTATCTTTTGCCTATTCATTTATGTAAACTTTTCATGTAAGTACGAAATTTGTTCTAAAACCTACTTTTGTTAAATAGTATGCTATATAAATTCCTATTATTCTTAATGTTTAATTTAATTGTAGTTTACTGATCTATACTTTACCAGATCATGACACATTATCCTCATCGTGCATTTAATTACTTCTTTAGAATAGTGCATTTGTGTGTCTTCTATTCTATGTCATTGATCTGTCTTTCTATTTTTTTGTGTGTGAGATTTTAATATTTAGTCAGGACCAATCATCTTAGTTTTCATTTATTTCCAATATTCTTTATTCATTTATTTATCTGTTCAGATATATTGCAGGGTAATTTCATTAAGCCCTTCTTTGTCTTGCTTTTTTACCTCAGGGCTTATGCTCTCCTTATATTGATCCTCAATCTTCTAGAATATTGGAATGTAAATCCTTCAAATTAATTTAATTATCTGAACAAGAGCAGTAAGAGAATATAGCTCATTTATACTTTTGAAAGGTGAGCTAAGGCCATATGCATTAAAGGAAAATTGAATATATATGAGTTTTGCTCATGATAAAGACATAGTACTATGAATGACACGTTCCTCTTGCCTGGCAAACACAAAAATAGATAAAACGTTTAAAACTATATTTAAAAAGGGGATATTAAACATGATTAGTTAAAGCATATGAGGTATTTAAAAGACTCAAGTGTTCTACCAGTAAACTGTGTATGTGTATGTGTGTGTGTTTGTGTGTGTGTGTGTGTGTGTGTGTGTGTGTGTGTGTGTGTGTACATGTGTACATGGAGATGCCCATACAGGCAGAGGCCAGATGCCAACCTCATATATGCTTCTTCATGAGCAGATCAACTTGTTTGCTCATTCTCTGGTTCACCTAGAATTTGCCATTTAAGGGGGGCCAGTTGGGTAGCCAACCCCAAGGGGCTTTGGAGGTCTGCCTTCCTATGACCCAACTTTGGCTTTATTGTAGGGGCTAAGGATCAAACTTAGTTCTACATGATTTAATGGCAAGTGCTTTTTTGACTGAACCATCTTGCAAGGCCCCAAATAGAATGATAATTAATAATGGATTATATACTTAAGAAGATCTTACCTGAAAGTTTAATCTTAATTGTCAACCTGATATCCTTTAGAATGACCTACAGGAAAGAAAAAAAAAACCTACACAGGTGCTAATCAGGATGTCCCTAAGGAGGTTTAAGTGAGGAAAGCTTATCCTGAATATGAGTGGTAACATTTAGCGGCCTAGTGTCTTGTACAGAATAAAATGGAGAGAGCAAGTTAAATGACTGCTGAGGACCAGGCTCAGGCATTTCTGCTTTCTGGAGAATAAGAGGATTGGATGTGAGTAAACTCAGCATTTCCAGCAATGATGCAGGGACAAACTCGCAAGTCACTCACTGCTGTTCTGAAGCTGCACCCAGAGAGAGCTTGTAGCTTCTCTACCTGCCTCTCAGTTTCTCTTCTCCCTGTCAGGTTTTTTTTCTCTCTCTCTCTCTGAGTTCACCTCAGTCTTTTATTGGCCTCACAGTTCTTTGTTATACAATAATACGTAATCAAAAGCCCTTCTGTGATTTTCCTCAAATCCATTATTTTTCCTATAAACTCCATGTAACTATGTCATCAGAAACCACAATGCACAAAGCTCAGTGTCTGCTAAAGCAATCTATACATTAACTTTTTTTTTTAATATTGTTGTTTTATTCATTACATTCCAAATGTGGCCAACTTACCAGTACCCCTCCAAGAGTTTTCACCCCCTTTCCCCTCCCCTTTGTTCTGAGAGGATGCTCCCCTCCCCAAGCCCCGGCTGCCCATCCAGTCACCCACCCATGAACCTGCAAACTCATCACCTCCATGGCATCCCTCTCCTCTGAGGCATCAAGTCTCTGCGGGATTAGGCACATCCTCTCCCACTGAGGCCAGACAAGGCAGTCCTCTGCCACATACATGCTAGGGGGACAAGGACCATCCCATGTATGCTCTTTGATTGGTCCCTTCATTTCTAGGAGTTCTCAGGGGTCTGGGTTAGTTGATCCTGTTGGTCATCTTATGGGATTCCATGCCTGTATTCAGCTCCTTCAATCTTTCCCTAAACTCTTCCATAGATATCCCTGTCCTCAGACCAATGGTTGGCTGTAAATGTCTGCATCTGGCTCAGTCAGTTGCTGGTAGAGTTTCTCAGAGGACAATCATGTTAAGCTTCTGTCTGTAAGCACAACATGGCATCAGTAATAGAACCCATCCGTGGGATAAATCCCAAATTCAGCCAGTCCAAGCCAGGCGGTGGTAGCGCACGCCTTTAATCCCAGCAATTGGGAGGCAGAGGCAGGAGGATTTCTGAGTTCGAGGCCAGTCTGGTCTACAGAGTAAGTTCCAGGACAGCCAGAGCTACACAGAGAAACCCTGTCTCGAAAACAAAACAACAACAACAACAACAACAACAAAAAACGAAGAAAAAAAAACCAGTCTTCCTTTCTCTAACCTCTGCACCATTTTTATTCTCGTACTTCTTTTTTCAAGATCAATTCTGGGTCAAATATTTTGAATGTGGTTTGGTGACACTATTCCTCTACCAGGGGTCCTGTCTATTTGTTGGAGATGGTCTCTTCAGGTTCCATCTCCCCAGTGTTGGGTATTTCGGCTAAGGTCATCCGCATTGAGTCCTGGGACCCGCTCATGTTTTCAGTTTTCTGGAACTTTCTAGATGCTCGCCAACCTCCCCTTCACCGCTCTCCCCTTGCAGATGCATATTCTTTCTCCTGATACCTCTAGGCTTCTTTCCTGTCTCCATCCATACCTGATGCCGCCCTACTTGTCCCTTCCCCTCCTCTCTTCCACCCCCTTCACTCCCTCCCTCTGCCTCCCATGATTATTTTGTTTCCCCTTCTAAGTGGGGTTGAAACATCCACACTTGGACTACTTTTTTTGTTAATCTTCTTATGGTCTCTGTGCTGTATCATGAGTATTCTGTACTTTTTGACTAATATCCATTTATGAGTGAATACATATCATTCATGCCCTTTTGGTTTTTGGTTACCTTACTCAGGATGATATTTTCTCCCTCCCTCCCTCCCTCCCTCTCTCCCTTAATCCCTCCCTTAATCTCTCCCTTCTTTCCTTCCTTCCTTCCTTCCTTTCTTCCTTTCACGTATGTGGTTATACTGTCACTGTCTTCAGACACACAAGAAGAAGGCATTGGATCCCATTACAGATGATTGTGAGCCACCATGTGGTTGCTGAGAATTGAACTCAGGACCTCTGGAAGAGTAGTCAGTGCTCTTAACTGCTGAGCTATCTCTCCAGCCCAGAATGATATTTTCTAGTTCCACCCATTTGCCTGTAAAATTCATGATGTCCACATTTTTAATAACTGAATATTATTCCTTTATATAAATAAGCCACATTTTCTGTTGAGGAATAGTCTGGTTATTTCTAGCTTCTGGCTATTATGAATAAGGTTGCTATGAACATAGTAAACCACATGATCTTATGGTATGGTGGAACATCTTTCAGGTATATGACAAGGAGTGGTATAGCTGGGTCTTCAGGTAGAATTTATTTCGAACTTTCTTGGGAACCACCAGATTGATTCCCAGAGTGGTTGTATCAATTTGCAATGCAATCAGCAATGGACAAGTGTTTCTGTTCCTCCTCATCCTTTCTAGGATGTGCTGTCACTTGAATTTTTTATTTTTTATTAAATATTTTCTTTATTTACATTTCAAATATCCCCTTTCCTGGTTTTCCCTCCAAAAAAACCTATCCCCTCCACCATCCCCTTGCTAACCAACCCACCCACTCCCTCTTCCCTGTCCTGGCATTACCCTACACTTGGACATCAAGCTTTCACAGGACCAAGGGCTTCTCTTCTCATTGATGTCTGACAGGTCATCCTCTGCTACATATGCAGCTGGAGCCATGGGTCTCTCCATGTGTACTCTTTGGTTAGTGGTTTAATACCTGGGAGCTCTGGTGGGTACTGGTTGGTTCATATTGTGGTTCTTCCTATGGGGCTGCAAACCCCTTCAGCTCCTTGGGTTCTTTCTCTAGTTCCTCCATTGGGGACACTATATTCAGTCCAATGGTTGCCTGAGAGCATCTACCTCTGTATTTGTCAGGCACTGGCAGAGCCTCTCAGGAGACAGCTATATAGGCTCCTGTCAGCAAGCACTTGTTGATAAATGTATATGGGATGGATCTCCAGATGGGGCAGTCTCTGGTTGGCCTTTCTTTCAGTCTCTGCTCCACACATTGTCTCTGTATTGCCTTCCATGGGTATTTTATTCCCCCTTCTAAGAAGAACTGAAGTATTCACACTTTGGTCTTCCTTCTTCTTGAGCTTCATGTGGTCTGTGAATTATATCTTGGTTATTCTGAGCTTCTGGGCTAATATCCACTTATCAATGAGTGCATACAGTGTGAGTTCTTTTGTGATTGGGTTACCTCACTCAGGATGATATTTTCTAGTTCCATTCATTTGCCTAAGAATTTCATGAATTCATTGTTTTTAATAGCTGAGTAGTACTCCATTGTGTAAATGTACCACATTTTCTGTATCCATTCCTCTGTTGAGGGACATCTGGGTTGTTTCCAGTTTCTGGCTATTATAAATAAGGCTGCTATGAACATAGTGGAGCATGTTTCCTTATTACATGTTGGAGCATTGTCTTAGTCAGGGTTTCTATTCCTGCACAAACATCATGACCAAGAAGCAAGCATCTTCTGGGTATATGCCCAGGAGTAGTATAGCTGGGTCCTCTGGTAGTGCTATGTCCAATTTCTGGAGGAACTGACAAACTGATTTCCAGAGTGGTTGTAACAACTTGCAGTCCCACTAGCAATGAAGGAGTGTTCCTCTTTCTCCACATCCTTGCCAGCATTTGCTGTCACCTGAGTTTTTTATCCTAGCCATTCTGACTGGTGTGAGGTAGAATCTCAGGATTGTTTTGATTTGTAGTTCCCTGATGACTAAGGATGTTCGACATTTCTTTAGGTGCTTCTCAGTCATTTGATACTCGTCAGTTTAGAATTCTTTGTTTAGCTCTGTACCCCATTTTTTATAGGGTTATTTGTTTCTCTGGAGTCTAACTTCTTGAGTTCTTTGTATATATTGGATATTAGCCCTCTATCGGATATAGGATTGGTAAAGATCTTTTCCCGATTTGTTGGTTGCTGTTCTGTCCTATTGACAGTTTCTTTTGCCTTACAGAGCTTTTCAATCTAACTAAGCAAGTAAAAGATCTGTTTGACAAAAACTTCAAGTCTCTGAAGAAGGAAATTGAAGAAGATCTCAGAAGATGGAAATATCTCCCATAGTCGTGGATTGGCAGGATTAATATAGTAAAAGTGGCCATCTTGCCGAAAGCAATCTACAGATTCAATGCAATCCCCATCAAAATTCCAACTCAATTCTTCACAGACTTAGAGCAATTTGCAACTTCATCTGGAATAACAAAAACCCCAGGATAGCCCAAACTATTCTCAACAATAAAGGAACCTCTGGTGGAATCACTATCCTAGAACTTAAGTGGTACTACAAAACAATTGTGATAAAACTGAGTGATATTGGTACAGTGACAGACAGGTAGATCAATGGAATAGAATTGAAGAACCAGAAATGAACCCACAAACCATGGCCACTTGATCTTTGCAAAGGAGCTAAAACCATCCAGTGGAAAAAAGACAGCATGTAGAAGAATTCAAATTGATCCATTCCTATCTTCTTGTACAAAGCTCAAGTCCAAGTGGATCAAGGACCTCCACATAAAACCAGATACACTCAAACTAATAGAAAAAAAGTGGGGAAGAACCTTGAGCACATAGGCACAGGGGAAGTTTTCCTGAACAGAACACCAATAGCTTATGCTCTAAGATCAAGAATCGACAAATGGGATCTCATAAAATTGCAAAGCTTCTGTAAAGCAAAAGAACATTTCTTTAAGTGCTTCTCAGCCACTCGGGATTCCTCTGTTGAGATTTCTCTGTTTAACTCTCAGAAAAACTTGAAGCAATCCTACAAAAAACAGGGACAAGAGAAGGATGCTCACCTTTTACTTATCTATACATTATAGTACTTGAAGGTCTTGCTAGAAAAATTAGTTAACAAAAGAAGATCAAGGGATACAAATTGGAAAGGAAAAAAATCAGGGTATCACTATTTGCAGATGATATGATAGTATATATTAGTGACACTACAAATTCTTTCAGAGAATTATGAGTACTAATCAACTTCAGCAAAGTGACTAATAAAATATCAACTCAAACTGATCAGTAGCTTTCCTTTATATAAATGGTGTGAGAAAGAAATTAGAGAAACAACACCCTCCATAATAGCCACAAATAACACAAAATATCTTGGTGTATCTAAACAAGGAAGTGAAAGATCTGTTTGACAAGAACTTCGAGTTTCTGAGGAATGAAGTTGAAGAAACCCTCAGAAGATTGAAATATTTCCCATTGTCATGAATTGGTAGGATTCTCATAGTAAAAATGGCTATCTTACCAAAAGCAATCTACAGATTCAATCCAATGCTCGTCATCAACACAATTCTTTATAGATATGGCAAGAACAATTCTCAACTTCATATGGAAAAACAAACAAACAAACAAAAATACAGGATAGCTAAAACAATCCTCAACCAGAACCAGTACCAGAACTCCTGAGAGAATCATTACTGATGAACTCAAGCTGTACAACAAAACAATAGTGATAAAACTCACATGTATTGGTACAGACACTGACTGGTCAATCAATGGACTTAAATGGAAGACCCAAAAATAAACCCACACACCTATGGACATTTGATCTTTGACAAAGAAGCCACAAAACCATACAGTATAATAAATCTTCAACAAATGGCTGGTCTAACTGACTATCTGCTTATAGAAGAATGGAAATTGATCCATACCTATCACTTTGTACAAAGCTCAAGTTCAAGTGGATTAAGGTCCTTAACATGAAACCAGATACACCGAATCTATTAAAAAAGAAAGTGGGAAATAGTGTGGAATGTATTGGAAAAGGGAAAAATTCCCTAAATAGTACACCTGTGGCTCAGACTGTAAGATCAACAAATGACAAATGGGATCTCCTGAAAATGAAAAGCTTCTGTAAGGCAAAGGACTTTGTCAATAGGACAAAACAGCATCCTACATATTGGGAAAAGATCTTCTCTAACCCTACATCCAATAGAGGGGTAATATCCAAAATATATGAAGAACTCAAGAAATTAGACTCCAAAAAAACAAATAACCCAATTATACATTAACTTTTAACTCTCAGAAAAACATCCAAATCATAGGTCATCTGGACATAAATGTGCAGTTACAGCATGAGAACAGAAAGGTGCTAAATAGGTCAGGGTAATATTAACATTTTTAACTTGTCTAAATTTACAAGCCTCTTTAGTAAGTTTATCCAAATATCTATTTCTATGGTACTTTCCAAACATTTTTCCATATACAATATTAATTCCTCTTGCAGCTTCCCCCAGGGCTCTTTCACAAGTCCAAATTATATCTCTTGAGCATGTCCCTTAGTTTCCTACAGCAGGCAATGCCAGGGGGTCAAACCAGTATATTGCAATCTTTCTAGGAAAGTCAGTTCATTAATCCAATAGACATAGGTATGTCTTCCTCTATCTTGTCCCTTATATTATCTATGGACATCACTGTTCTTAGTCACCAAGGCCCAGTGTTCTTTTTCTTGGCATCTTTAATTCTCTTAGTTACTAAAACTTCAGGTTTCTCAAAAAACATTTCCACTTCAAATATTCCCTGATGCAACTTACTCATCATGAGTTGGCTAAAATTTGACAGATAACAATTAAGGCAGTCAGCTTCCCCATCCAAACCTACTTGTCCCGTTATGCCCGGGTTCACTACAGGAATGGTCAGAGCCAGTTACAGGTTTTTCCTAATATACATCAGAACCGTTCCCTTCTCTAGTAATGGCTTCAATGTATTTCTCAGATATTTTTACCAGAGTTATATTTGAAATCAATTATAGTATAGAAAAAAGCAAAACGGACAATCATACAGGAAAAAGCAGTGCCATCTGTATATTAAAAAACCAGAGATGGATCAACCATGTTTGCAATGTCCTGCAGCTGAAACTGTGTCATGCAGCCGCATTCTCAACCATGTGGCACTTAACAAATGATGACATTGTTTTTCTCTACTTCTGGACTGAGGATCAGCTGCTTTACCTCATTATTTGTACGAGTTTCCTACCCTGATGGACTGTGTTCCTCAGAACTGTGAGCAGGAGTAAACCCCTCGCTCCTTAACTGTGTTCCTCTGAACTGTGGGCAGGAATAACAGCCCACTTATGTAGTGAGCATGTCTCTTTAAGAAAGCCAAGCGGCCGTTGGCAGCTTCAGAAAGCTGTCTCTTTAAGAAAGCCAAGCGGCAGTTGGACAGGCTGGGGGCGTGGCCAACTGTGTCTCATTTGGCTTGACCAATTAGAAGCAGTCTTAGCCATCTGACAGTTATGACGTCATTCAGGTCTATAAAAGCAGCTGCCTCCGGAGCAGTTGGGGGCATTCCTGCGAGGCATTCCTGCCTTGAAGGGAATCCTGCCTTTTCTCCCACTGGTTTAGGAAGGTAATTTTATAATTTTACCTTGGGCCTATTTGGCCTGGGGTCTCGGACTTTCTCTGTAACATTGGCATGGGTTTATCTAGGTTCAGGACTTAGTGGCAATTAACATTCACTTAGGATAAAAGGTTGTTCCTTCTCTCTCTCTTAATCCCTTGTAACGTTTTGTCTGTTTATCCCTACCCAATGTAATTTTCCTTCAAAGTAAAATAAACAAGGCCTGATTCAGCTGCTTAGGAAGGATTGGGATCGTGTGTCTTTTGTCCTGCTGGCTAGGATACCCCAGGGGACATACAGACACTTAATGTGCTATTTTCAAGTATTTTAGCACAGCACCTAGAGGAATAATTAATAGAAGTACTAAACTTGAGTATCTGAGTACCCAGAGGAAAGAAATTAAAAACAGCAATGGATCAGTTGGCGATGGAGAAATGTTACCTGACAGTGAGTGAAGAATCAGTCTGTGAAGAACTGAGGACAGACACAATTTTAGCTCAATTCATCTTAAATATTAGCAACATGACAAAACTCTACTGATTCACTATAAAATTAAGTTGCTTAAAACTAAAAAGAAAAAAAGATAAGCACTCAAAAGCAACCAACCATCCAACCAACAACAGCACCAGCAACAAAAACAAAATAAAAACAAAACTTAACATTAAATTACACATTAGACAAAGTAAGTGGCTCTTCCCCTTAAGAAAAACAAAATGTCATTTTGGTATTTAATGCCAACTCAGTTATCGTTTTCTCCTGAAATGCTTTACAAAGTAACAACTTTGTAAAGTTGACAGTTTCAAATCTCTAAGTTTATGATATCTACTGAAGCAGCTGATATGCAGTACAGTATGTATGAAAACATTAGCTTTCTGTTCCTTTTGTCTCCAGCATCTCACTCTAGTCTCGCTTAAGCTCCATAATCCTGGTAGTCATCTTTAAAAAAATCAAATGAGACACAGTGCAATTGTAGTACCAAAGACAGAGTGTATCATAGAGTACAACCCTCAGTGGAGTAAAGTTGGGCAATGCCTAATGGCCCCATTGTGCTGATTTGCATTTTAGGGAGGCTTCCTTCTACTTCTAAACTTCTAGAACAGATAGCTTTATCTAAATATGTTATTCTTCTCCAGGTGATTGACAGGCCCACTTCGATTAACTGCTAAGGCATGGGGTAGGGGATGGTATTTTCTTGTTCTTTACTAGAAAACTTCTAGCCAGACATTTATTATATGACTTTTCTGGACAGTGTAGAATACTGTGTCTCCATTCAGAGCCCATTCTTTTGCCCTACATTAATGTCCTACATTTCTGCTTCTGGATTTTTAAGTGCTGAATGCGAGGAAGGGATCCGTCCTCAGTGACCTCTTAAGCTAGTTAACTCATGAAAAACACTCATGGAAAACAGTGGTGCCTTTACAGACTATTAACCGTATATTTAGTGTCGGAGGTGGGGAAGGTATGAACAAATTATTTTTTTCAAACTATCTTTGGAACCTCTCTCCTTGCAGTTTGTGTTAGACTGGAGGATCGTGTTGCAAACTTGGCGGTTTGGATAATGCTGGTAATAAAGTTCATCTTTCTTTGGTCTTGAATGTGTTAGGCATTAGACTTGTGAATTCAAATCTGCTGGTTTGGAAACAGTTAAGTGCACACACAGTTACGTGAACAATCTTTCCAGCAAATGATGCTTCAATATTGCATGCTCAATGTGCAAGAATGATCCCTGATATCCATTTCTCATCAGTTATAAAATTTAACCGGAAATGAACTGAAGACTCAAATCTGAGATCTGCAGCTCTGAATCTGCTGGGAATACATAGGATAAATGCTTCAATCCTTTGAAATGAGCAAAAATGTCTTTGGGAAAAGACTCAAAACCATGGGATGCAAAAGGAAAAATAAAATAATGAGGTTATTCTAAAAGAAATAGAAACCCTATTATTCATTAAGGGCAATAGTCAATAGCAGGTTCAAATAACCTGTAGAATGGGAGAAAATATTTGTAACCCATACAGCTCAGAGCAGACTAATATTCAGAATCTATAAGAAACACAAATATCTGTAGCAGAAAATATTTCAAACATCTTGATTTTTTAAAAAAAGGACTATTGGAGGGGAGAGAACAGGGGTTTGTTTTCATTTTTGTTTTCTTATTTTATTTATTTTATTTTATTTTCAGAGGGGAACCTGGGAAAGGAAATATTGTATGACATGTAAATAAAGAAAACATCTAATTAAAAAAAAGGACTATTGGTCTAAACAGACATTTTAAAAAAGAAGACATATAAGTTACAAAGAGGTTTCTAAAGGATGATAAATTTGAGAAAAGAAAAATAAGTGAATGGGAAGGAGGAACAGAGAGGATAATGTGGGGAGTGGACTCTAAGAACTGGCTGTATGTGATGAGAATGCCATTGTGAAGCCCATTATTTGTACAATGGATACCATATTACAATGATTTCAGAAAGGCAGGAGAGATTACTCCGTGAGTGAAAGTCATTAATATCCCTTCAGAAGTTTAGTTCCTAATTCCCACATTGGGTATCTCGTAACCAACTGTAACTCCATCTCCTCAGAATCCAATGGACTTTTGCAGCATCTATAAGAAAATGCATATATGTAGCTCACAAATGCAAAATAATGCCACATACATGTGTACATGCTCAAATATCAATAATTAAAAATGATATCTAAGAAAAATCTCTTAATAGTCCACAATGAGACAGAGTAAGATTGCTCAATGCATAAAGCCAGCTGACCTGAGTTTAATCCCTGGATCCACTTGTTGGAAGGAGAGAACTGATTTAAAAAATAAATGTTTTCTGGTGTCCACACATGCATGGTATCAAGCGCACATGGCAATGATGATGATGGTGATGGTGATGTTGATGATAGCAACAGCAATAAAGCAATAATTTTCATTAAAATTATGAAATGTATAATGAAATATGTTATCACAGTGAGAATAGTATTATCAAAAAGACTAAAAGTTATAAGTGCTGGTGAAACCTGGATAAAAAAAGAAATTTTGTGTACTTAGTGAGAATGTGTATTACCACAGTCATGGGAATCATACTGAGCTTCCTGAATAAAATAAGAATTTGATCTATCTTGTGATCTAGAAATCCCATGACACTATTCATTATACATCCAAAGGAAATACAATCTCTATGTCAAGAAGGCATTTGCATTCCTGTATAATATATACTCACATGGAAATGAGCTAAGTATACATAAGTAGATAAGTCAATAAAGGAAAGGTGGTACTTATGCACTATGGAATATTATCTAACCATGAACTGGAATAAAGCTCTGTCATTTATGACAGCATGGCTGCACCAGGGAGATCACTGTGTTAGATGAAATATTTCAGGTCTCTAGAAAAATATGTCACAAATTTGATTCTCTGTGAAATCTTTTTTTAAAGATTTTATTATTACAAATGAGTACACTGTAGCTGTCTTCAGATACACCAGAAGAAGGCGTCAGATTTCATTATGGGTAGTTGTGAGCAACCATGTGGTTGCTGGGATTTGAACTCACAACCTTCAGAAGAGCAGTTGGTGCTCTTACCCTCTGAGCCATCTCACCAGACCTCTCTGTGAAATCTTAAACCAGTTATTTCAAAGAAGTTGAGACTATAATGATTGTTACCAGAAGTAGGTAGAATCTGGGCTGGAATTAGATGTCCAGCTGTTGATCAATGCATGATCACTAGTGGGTGGACAAAACTGGGAAGTTGTGCTATACTATCACACTGTAGGTGGACATATATTGTAAACATGTACTGTGTATTTTCAAATGATAGATGGAAAGGATCTGAAAGTTTTCACTATATGTGATGATCCTCTGCTGCTCATCTACTCTGGGCTTGAAAGTGCATATTTCAATACTTTACTAGAAATTGTGAAACCCCTTGCTAAATATATACTTGGTGGGTAAAATGAATTCTTTGTGGATGAGAACAATTGTTCTTCTTCCAGAGGACCTGAGTTAGGTTTCTGACACTGATATCAGGTAGCACACAACTCTCTGCAATCCAAATCAAGGGGATCCAACATCCACTTCCAGTCTCAAGAGCACCTTCATAGATGTAGCACTCTCACTCACACATACACATAAATAAAAATATTTTTGAAACCTTTATAAGATAAAGATGCATGTTTGAACCATGTGGGTCCCTAACACACAGTGTGAACCATAATATTCCAGTTGCCTCATGGCAGAGAAAGAGTCATGATTATGATAATGATGGTGTTATTGTTGATGATGATGATGTGGATATATATGCTTTTGAATCGTGTGATGATGATATTTGAGTACTTTTCTCGGCTTTTCTCTCCCACTATGTTTGTCGTTATTAGTTTGTTTCAACTTTAGCACACACTCGGATTTCCTAACCATCTTAGATTTAGGAAACCAGAGATATTTCAGCTTGTGAGAGTCTCATGTTCTTCAGTGTGTTATCTTCTTAGTGAGATCCTAAAGTCACGAAGTCTTAGCTTCTAAGATCTTAGCAGAAATCAGGAGTCCCACAGGGAGTCCTCTCCTTTAGCTCCCAGACTTTCTACCCAGCAGCTGGATAAATTATGGTCATTTTGTATTCCTGTTTTACATAAAAGGAGAGCACATTTTTATTTACTTCCTGGTACTGAGTCAGGGCGTGTGAACACAAAAAAAAAAATATGAGAGCAGTGGGTATCACTGCTAAGAAAAAGTTCTTAGAGAATCTTTGCTGTTAATAAAAATACCTGGACAGACAGACAGAAAACGATTTCTAAATCTCAGATGATAGTCTATACTTAATGCTTTATACTGGGCAGACTGTCATGGCTAGCCTCAATTGCCTTCCTATTGCCTTCTCAGTGTAGACTCTGAAAGTGATGCCAGGGTTCAGTGTAAATTACCATAATTCTGTCTCTATGTTTTTCTTTTATCATTGTTTCCTTCTATGAAGAAAGTCTGAGTAGAGAGAAAAGATGCAGAGGTTGAAAGAAACAATCCCATACTGACCAGACATTTACTTATTGAGAGTGACTTTAATCAGTTTATTTGAGAAGTAGCCTGCCAGTAGCTAGCAGAAGACTTTCTTATTTCCCTCCTTGTGTGTTTCTAATGGAGAAAGCACTGCGGAGTGTGAGGTTTAGTCTAGCAATGTAACCAATTTGGAATGATTTCTCTGTACACTTAAAATGATTTATTTTATACTTAGTTATGGGTATGTAAGTGGGAAGTGGTGTCTGGGATGTAAAGAGGCTAGACGAGGCAATCAGGCCCTTGGAAGCTGGAACAACCGAAGGCTGGAAGCTACCTGGTGGAGGTTCTAGAAACTGAATTCAGGCCCTCTGGAGAAGTAAGCACAGCTGATATATGTCTCCAGTTCCTCTCTTCTCCTTTAAAATAACACTGACAATAACAGGTCATGAAACATATGGACATGGCGCACATCTGCTTCTAAATCAACTTCATTTTGTAACTTTGAATAATTAGAACACACTTAGAGCTGTGCTCTTTGTTTGCCTTTGTATTTCAGCAGTTACATATTTATTGCCACAAAAGTGTCAAGGTTTTATTTTCTTAATTATAAGTGGTTCTCTAGTATGTTTGCCTATGTGTTGACAAATATGGCCATTTTTTTAATGATGATTACATTTGGCTTGAAGGCAACATGCATATTGTGATGGGAAAATAGTAAATTAGGAAATAAGATGTACAGCTTAGTCCTTTTCGTCACCTAGGGTCTGCTGATTGACAGTTTAATAGGAAATTCTGGCAGACTCTGTCCTGGATCACAAGACCGTGTCACCTGCTTGGCTCTAACATCTAATATACAACTCCACAATTGAGATATTTATTTGTATGAGCCTCAGTGGACAAAGCTCTAAAATTCCATTTTGTTTGGTTTTGTTTTCTTCCTTTTCTAACAAGAAACTGCACATGTGCATAATGGCACAATGTGTGAGCACAGAGCAGAAATTATGTAGAATCTCTGCAGATGATCTGAACCTGAAAGGGATGTGAGGAAGCATGGGTCAGTCACCAGGAATT
>JADRCC010578762.1:20334-40963 GCA_019843855.1 Hylomyscus alleni
AGTACCCTGTTGTCATGGTTCATAATTAAAAGCAGAAATCTTCTGTGCTATGAATAATTATTCTGTTTCAATTGAGAAAAATTAAAATGTCTCTGCATTTCTTTATTTTAGTGTTTTCATTAGGATTTCCTTTTGTCTTTCAATTAAATGATAAAAATACTTCATCTTGAGCAACAATAGAATTTAGATGTTCTCTCAAAGCTTTGTGTGAGTATGATTGGCAGTTTAGGATTTTTACATTATCAAATTTTCTTTCAACTCTTCTCATTAGTTTAATAAACATTCAGGTACACAGTAACTAAACCAAACTTTAGGACTTGTAACTCAACTTTTAATATCTTTACAACATGTTACTAGTAAAATAAACTAAAAACCAAATAGCTAGTAATATCATATTATTTAATAGAAGGAATTATCACTCATAATCTTACTACCTAAGAAGTTTCAGCTGACAATTTCTCTATGTAAATCTTGCTCAGCACACACACACACACACACACACACACACACACACATGCACACAGACACACACACACACACATACACCATCTCCAACAACTAACAGAGACCTCTTCCTGTATAGCTTGCAACTGAGGAGTTCTGAAATAGTTTTTTTACAAAGATACTCCATAACAATTTCTCCTACTTTCTTACGTTTTTAAAGCACAAAGTATTTTCATATTACCTCCAACAGTAGTAGTTGAAGGTACATTACATGTTTAATAAAGACTTTAATAAAGGAGTGCTTTATCAAATGCTTAAACAGCAGAGCCTCTTTCATAGGAGGCAACATGCTTGTCATAAGAGACACATGGAAAAGAAAATGTACCTGAGGCAAAAGGAAATGAGATTGATCATCTTGGCACTAAACATAAATGTTCTAGACACATGTCAAACTAGATGGGGATACAGGGCCCCCTTCAACCTGTGTCTTTGCTTCCTCACATTTGTCTTTCCCATAGTCAGCAAGAAGTATAAGTTTTTGCTTTCAGTTGATTCCAGATACAATCAAGTTGATAGCCAGCATTAGTTGTTACACAGACCCTGCTTCCATGATTACGCTTGCAATCACCACACAATACACATATTTTTTTTCTAAGAAATAGACTATTGACTCAAATTATGTTAGTATGTTTGTTTTTTAATTGCCTATGGTAAATTACTAGTTATTATAAGATATGCATATTCAATATTCCAGAGTATTATCTATATGTGTGTGAATGTTTATTGTACTTTATAATTTCATCATGAGTGTTTATCTTCCCATTCCTTTATATCCTTTGCCAGCATTTGGATTCTTGGGTTCTTAAACCTTGATATATGGGTAGATCTACAGTGATTTCTTTTGTGTGCTGCATTAGCAGTACTGGAGAAATGGAAATGCTGAGGCCTATGAGAGCCTAAGTTTTGTGCTGCTTGTTCCAGATGCCAGGTATGGATCTGAAGGGTTTGGTGGTTTTCCTCCTGTGTTTATTGTTGTTTAGTCTAGTTTTCATTGATATCCTCCTATTATTTCTTTGTTGAATGGGACTCCTAAATTGCTTTTGTGAGTTATTTTCTCATAATAATGACAAAAGTAATCAATGCAACCTCTTCTTCTGACTCTGCACATAAAGTACTTTTTATAAAGTTCTTCATAATATTCTTGACAGATTTTCTCACTCTGTTTCCCCAAATCCTCTGCTCTAGTCTCAACCCTAGATCTGTAGCAGAACACCCCTGATAGTCTTCACTGCTCCCATCTTCCCTTTCTATTTGATCCCATTCCCAGTAGATCACAAAGATCTTCTCTGCAAATGTTTCTTTTTGCAACTCATCCCATTACTATAGCTTTCAGTACCAGCAGGTATTCACAGGAAAGATATCAACCAAGCAGAACAGGGGAAATTATAAGGTAATTGAAGACATTCACCACTCCCCCATCTTCTCCTCATCAAATCTCCCAGAGAATAAGGCACAAATCACCTACCAAGAAAGACAAATCCCAAATCAGCAACAAACCTATAATCATCCCAAACCCATAGATGCAAGCATCACCAACAGAATACAAGAGATAGAAGAGAGAATCTTAGCTTCAGAAGATACCATAGAAAACATTGAAATAACAATCAAAGAAAATGCAAAATGCAAAAAGGTCCTAACACAAAATAGCCAGGAAATCCAGGACACAATAGAAGACCAAACCTATGGATAATTGGCATAGAAGAAAGCAAAGATTTCCAACTTAAAGGGCCAGTAAATATCTTCAACAAAATTATAGAAGAAAACTTCCCTAATCTAATGAAAAAGATGCCCATAAACATACAAGAAGCATACAGAACTCCAAATAGTTTGTATCAGAAAAGAATCTTCTTCTGTCACATAATAGTCAAAACACAAAATGTACATAACAGAAAAAGAATATTAAAAGCAGTAAGAGAAAAAGGTCAAGTAACATATATAGTTAAACTTATCTGAATGACACCAGACTTCTCAACAGAGACTCTAAAAGCCAGAAGATCCTGGGCAGATTTCATACAGACCCTAAGAAGACACAAATGTCAGCCTAGGCTACTATACCCAGCAAAACTCTCAGTTAATGTAGATGGAGAAACCAAGATATTACATGACAAAACCAAGATGACATTTCATATCTTGACATCTATGCCCCAAATATAAGGTATCTCAAGATTGTAAAAGAAATACCACTATGGCTTAAATCACATTATCGATTTTCATATACTAATAGTAGGAGACTTAAGTACCCAACTCTTATCAATAGGCAGGTCATCCAGAAACAAACAAATAAAAGACAAACAAAAACTAAACAGAAAAATACTGGCGTTAATAGATATGATAAATTGAATGGACTTCACAGATATTTACAGAATATTTCACTCAACTACAAAAGAATCTACCTTCTTCATACCTAATGGAACTTTCTCCAAAACTGGTCACATGCTTACACACAAAGCATGTCTTAACAGATCCAAAGAGTAAAAGAAAAAGAAAAAGATAAAAAAAAGAAAAAGAAAAAAGAAAAGAGAGGAAGAAATAACTCTCTGAATTCTATCACATATCCATGGACTGAAACTATACATCTCCAAAAACAGAAACTACAGCATGCTTAAAAACAAAAACAACAGAAAGCTTACAAACTCATGGCAACTAAACAACTCTCTACTGAATGAAAAATTGGCCATGACAGAAACAAAGAAATTAAACAGTTCCTAGAGTTCAATGAAAAGAAATACACAACATACTAAATCTATGGCACACAATAAAAAATGATGCTAAGAGGAAATTTCATAGCATCAGCACCTGCATTAAAGACATAGAGATATCTCATACTCACAACTTAATAACCCACCTAAAGCTCTAGAACAAAAAGAAGTAAGTACAACCAAGAGAGGAGCAGAAGACAAAATAATAATAATACTAAAATAATCAAACTGATAGCTGAGATCAATAAAATAGAAACAATACAATATAATGAATCAATACAACAGAATTGGTTCTTTGAGAAAATCAACAAGACAGACAAACACTTATCCAAATTAATTAAAAGGTAGAGATAGAATATCAAAATTAACAAATCAGGAACAAAAAGGGGAAAATAACAACAAACCCTGAGTTGGGCAATGGCAGTGCATAACTTTAATCCCAGCATTTTGGGAAGGAGAGGCAGGCAGATTTCTGAGTTCAAGGCTAGCCTGGTATACAGAGTGAGTTCTGGGACAACCAGAGCTACACAGAGAAACCTTGTCTCAAAAAACCAAAAGAGCAAAAAAACAAACAACAACAACAACAAACACTGAGATATCCTAAGGATATAATTTAAAAATATATACTTGACCAAATTGGAGAGTCAAAGAGAAATTAGTAATTCTTTCAACAGGTATTGTTTACTATAGTTAAATCAAGATTAAATAAGCAATTCAAATAGTTCTAAAATCCTAGTGAAATAGAAGAAGTCATTAAATGTCTTCCAACCAAAAATATTCTGAGGGTCAAATGGTTTTAGTGCAGATTTCTACCAGAACTTCAAAGAAGACTTAGCACCAAAACTCTTCAAATTATTCCCCAAATTTGAAACAGCAGAAACATTGTCTAATTCATTTTTAAGGCCACAACTACCCTGATACCCAAGCTATATAAAGACTCAACAAAGAAAGAGAATTGCAGACTAATTTCCCCATGAACGTGGATGTCAAAAGGATACATAAAATACTTTCACATCAAATCCAAGAACACATCAAGATAAACTTCCTGGATACCAAGATCAGTAGGCTTAATCTCAGTGACATGAGGATAGTGCAAAACATAAAAAGCAATAAATGTGACTCTTCATATAAACAATCTGAGAGAAAAAAAAGAAAGATGATCATTAAAATAGAAGCAGAGTAGTCCTATAACAAAATCCAACAGCACATCATGGTAAAAGTACCAGAGACATTTGAGATATTAAGAGATGTACCTAAACATAAGAAAGGCAAATTGCAGTAAACATGGTGAACATTAAATTAAATTGAGAAAAACTCAAAGCAATTCTGTTAAAATCAAGAGCAAGATAAGGTTGCTTGCTCTCCATATCTATTTAATATGGCAGCTGAATCCATAGCTAGAGCAACAGCAAAACTGAAAAAAATCAATGACATACAAATTGCAAAGAAATCAAAGTATTCTTACTGCAGATGATTTGATACTATACGTAAGTACTCCAAAAATTCTACCAGGGAATCTCCAAAGCTAATAAAAATTTTCAGCCTAGTGGCTGAATATAAGATTACCTAAAAAAGAAAGAAAAATCCATAATCCATCTAAATAAAAATGACATATGCTGAGAAAACAAAAAGGGAAACAACACATTTCCTAATAGCTTCAAGTAATATAAAGTATCTTGCGGTGACTCTAATAAAGCAAGTGAAAGACTTGTTTGATAAAAACTTCTTGTCTTTAAGGAAAAAAAAATGAAGGAGATATCAGAAGGTAGAAATATCTCTGATGATCATTGATTAGTATGATTTAACATATTAAAATGGCAATATTACCCAAAACAATCTATGGACTCAATTTAATTCTTATCTAAATTATAACACAATTTTTTACAGACTTTGCAAGCACAAATCTCAACTGCATACCAAAATATTTAACTGAACTACATTTCTTCTTTGTTATTCACTTCTGTATCTCCCCAACCCACCTTAGGATTTTAATAGACTTTTATCAAGATTATTAACTTTTCCTAAGTATAAACTTTCCCACTTATTATCTCTTTTAAGTATGTTTAGTCTTTATTTCATTAACTATTTTTCTCTGTGTGTGATTGTGTGATACCTGTATTTAAGGCAATAGCAAGGACAATGTAGAAAGATTAGATATTTGAAGCCAATCTGGATGTTGTGACATTATTTATGAGGAGAAGTGATTAATTGTCTGTTCATCTGAGAGAGGGGACAAAAAGAAGGACCAAAGATAGGCTACCACCAAAGTTGAACTTGGTTTTATTGGGATTAGAGCAGTAGACAGACACATGGGTGAGAGTTCTGGGCAAAAGAGGGAGAGACAGAAGATCCAAATCCAGAGAGGGTCTCTGGTGGGTACCACAGAGAGAGAGTGGAGATTCACAATGATCAGGTTACCAGAAAAGTTGCTATGTAAACACCAATGGAACAGAAGCAGTTAGGGCATGACTAAGTTGGTAAGGAACTGGGCACATGGCAGGGTAGTAGGCAACCATGATAGCAGGCCAGTAGACAGGTTAGAATAGGGTTAGAATAGATGAGTATCTGCCCTGCTATAATGCAAGAAACTTGTAATAAAAGATAAGATCATTACTTGGGAACTAGATCAGTAGCAAATCCAGAATTACTATTATAGTTAAGTGCCCATGAAAGTTGGAATCTCTTTTCCAGGCAAGTTATTTCTGTCTCTTCCAGGTAGCTCAACTTGTCTGAGAATGTTCTTCAGCAGTTCTTACCATTTATGAATACTTGGAGAAGGAAGAACCTAGTGAATGTGGTCAGTTTTAGGGACTTCCTAAATATTTCCTAGTTTTAGCTATTGCTTTGTTTACTTTCTAAAAAAATATGATCTTCTCTGAAGAATGAAATGTTTTTACCTTCTCTTAGAATATTGTATGTATTATAAAGTTTTGCTTCTCAGGGAAAATTACAATCAGCTACATGGTATTTCTGTATCCCAAGGAGAAAGAAAAAAAGAAACAAAGAGAAGGGAGCAAAATGTTTTAATTGTTTATGTTTATTCTCTTCTTCTTTGCTAATTGTTTTATTAATGTCATTTTCCAGAAGCATACTTTCATATTTTTGAGTTTTTATTTCATAGTTAAAATTGAATGAAGCATTTATTCCTGAATAGTTCTGCTTCTGTCAATACTATATAACTTGTCAGATTTATTAGTTTCTCTGTTACTAGCCTCTTGTGTTTTTTCTCTTTGCTGGACTATCTTCTGGAAAGTTCTTTAAAACTATTTACTTGTTAACCTGTGCAATGTGCTTAATGTATTTTGATTTTTAGAAAATCCACATTGGGTGGATGCCAACAAGTGCTGGCTGACAGGAGCCTGATATAGCTGTCTCCTGAGAGGCTCTGACAGTGCCTGACTAATACAGAAGTAGAAGCTTATAGTCATCCATTGGACTGACATGAGGTCCCCAATGAAGGAGCTAGAGAAAGGATCCAAGGAGCTGAAGGGTTTTCAGCCCCTTAGGACGAGCAACAATATGAACTAACTAGTACCCCCAGAGCTCTCAGGGACTAAACCATCCACCAAAGAGTACACATGGTGAGACTCATGGCTCCAGCTGCATTTGTAGCAGAGAATGGCCTAGTTGGTCATCAATGGGAGGAGAGGTGCTTGGTCCTGTGAAAGCTCTATTCCCCAGTGTAGGGGGATACCAGGACCAGGAAGAAGGAGAAGGTGGGTAGGTGAGCACGAGTTTTGTTTTGTTTTGTTTTTGTTTTTGTTTTATTTTCTGGGGGGTAGGGGAAACCAGGAAAGGAGATATCATTTGAAATGTAAATAAAGAAAGTATCTAATAAAAAAATCAAAAAAAAAAAAAGAAAGAAAGAAAAAAGAAAATCCACGTTGGGTTTCTATAAGCCAACTTATTTACAATGTCATTTTCCTGTCTGACACTTCCAACTATTCATGGTATACCATTACTTAATATTTTCCATTTGACAGTCCTTCTGCCTGACACTACTTCTATTTCTATTGTCTCATATGTATTTCTAGTTTGTATGCTAATTTTACTGCTCTTGCTTGCTCATTACTTTGGAATTTTACCTCCAGTGATGTTGTGCTTTAATATTTAGGACAAATTCACACACACTTAACAGTATTAGCTGCTTTTTCCACTCCCCGGAAGCACTGGCTATTATGATTTCTTTAAACAAAATTGTCCATGTGAGATTTTTTTTTCTTAGAATACATAAATGAGATGAATTGGGACAAAATAAAAAGCTCTTATGAAATGGATATGCCTTTTTTTAATTCTCAGGAGAGATTAATTTTATTCCATTGAATACCTACTTTTTTAAAAGCAATTTTACTTATTGGACTTTTCTATTTATTGTTGCTTATACTGTATTTAGCTCTAAGTGGAAGACATGTCTAAATATTTCTCAGGGTTGTCCTGTTACATTTCTTAATTTGAAATCTTTAGATAGTTGTTTCTTTCCATGGCCAATGTAACACTTAAAGTAAAACACAATATTTAAGGTCTTAGATAAGTTCATAGGAAGAAAAGAACTTGAGCTTGGAGGATTGTTCTAAGAGTCTGAACTAGTAATAGCATCAATATGTAGTGAAAGATTGATAACACTCAGTATTGGGTAAATTATTATAAAAACCATATTTTTATGTGTATAATTCAATGAAGGTTGATTATGTTCATATGAGGATTTCTGTTTAGAAAGTTGGAAGAGAGAATCAGTCACATTTCTCTCAGAATAAAAACAGCTGTGTATGTAAAACAAACAAAACATGTCAAAAAAACAAACAAAATATGCTCCATCATACCACAAAGACACTTGCTCCACTTTGTTCACAGGAGCTTTATTGGCAAATAGTCAGAAACTGGAAACAACCCAGATGTTCCTCAACCAAAGAATGAATACAGAAAAATTCCATTTACATAATGGAATACTATTCAGGTATTAAATACAAGGACATCATAAATTTTGCATGCAAATGGAACTAGAAAATACAATCTTGAGTGAGGTAACTCAGACCCAAAAAGACCTGCCTGGTATGTACTCACCATTGATAAGTAGACATTAGACATCATGTACAGGATACCCAAGATACACTTGTTAGACCCAAAGAAGCTAAACAAGAAGGAAGACCCAAGTGAGGAGGCTTGAATCTCACTCGGAATAGGGAATAAAGTAGTCATAGGAGGCAGAGGGGGGAAGGGAACTGGGTGGGAGAGGGGCTGGGGAGCAGAAAGGGGGCTGGTCAGGATCAAGTGTGGGGAAAGAAAAGAGAGAGGACCAGAGGGTCAGGAGAATGAATGGAAATCTCCAGCTACCTCTGGTGAGGAGAGTGGGGGGAATGTTTAAAATGTCCCAGAGATCTGTGAAGGGAGAGGCTTCTAGCAGTCAATGCTGGTGGCCATAGCTAAGGAGCCTAATGGTGAGGATAGGGAACCTGAAGAGGACAGCTCCTCCAGCCAGGCAGGTCCCTTAATGGACACATAAGGATACCAACCCACCACAAAACTCTGAATGCAAAATTTTTCCTGTGTAAAAAAAAGAGTGCAGGAACAAAGATGGAACAGAAACTGAAAGAGTGACTAAAATTAATAATCAGCTCAGTTTGAGACCCATCACATGGGCAAACACCAGTCTCTGACACTATTAATGATACTCTGCTATGTTTGCCAACAGGAGCCTACCATAACTGTCCTCTGAGAGGCACTACCCAGCAGCTGAGTGAAACAGATACAAAAATTCACAGCCAAACATTGGATAGAGGTCAGGGACCTCTATGGAAGAGTTAGGGGAATAATTCAAGGCCCTGAAGGGGATAGCAATTCCACAGGAAGAACAACAGAGCCAACTAACCCTCTCAGAGACCGAGCTACTAACCAAAGAACATAAACAAGCTGAACATACATATAGGCCTCTATACATAGTATCCATGTGGAGCCCTCAACAACTAGAGTAGGGGTTGTCCCTAAATCTGTTGCCTCTCTATGGAATCAGTTTCCCTCAGGGCTGCCTTATCCTGCATCAGTGGGAGAGGATGGGCTTAACCTTGCAGTGACTTGATGTGTCAGGGTGAGGGGGTACTCGGGGGCGGGCACCCTGTCAAAGAAGAAGGGGTGGGAGTAGGGGAAGAACTCTGGTATGGGGGTACTGAGAGGGAACGTCAGTGATTGGGATGTAAATAAATAAATAGAAAAAAACCAAAAGCCAAAAAAACAAACAAACAAACAAAAAAAACCCAAACCAAACCAAAAACCGAAACTCAATAACCACAGAAATGACTCTTGCTATATTCTGTCTGGTAAGGTTAGAAGCAGGTCACACATCCATACTAGAGATGAAGCGACTTCACATTAGCATAGGTACAGGAAGTAAATCGAATGAGGACTACACTAAAGTCTATTTGTCACAACCAGATCTGAGTAATTTTATCATTGATTTTACTGAGATATGACCCATTTACAGTTAAAAACAAAAACAAAAAAAAAAAACTGCAATGAGAGAGAAAGGGGTGGAGGATTTTAAGCAGATTGTAAAAATTAGTTCAAATGGTAGAATGGGGGATTGCCTTTAACACACCACTTTAAAACTTCAGCCAGATTTGCCTAAGTAGATGCCAAAGAGTTACAGCTGTCTAGATACACTGACTATAATGTGCTTGCCTTGCCACTTGCTGTCCATGCTCACCCCTAGTGCCATCTTGCCTGTTTTCCTCCTGGAATCTGCAATATTGATACTATCCTCTCACTCCTGATTGTAACAAGATTAGCAGATTGTTAATCTCCTCTTTGTTCATAGAAAATAGGGCAAAGGTCAAGTCCTCACTTCCTCTGTCTCTGTCACCAGTTCTTTATCATGTATCAGACTCCTGCCAGCAGAGTCCTGCGTTTACGCTGATCACTCATGCTACCCACAGAAGCATGACCGGCTCAGTTCCTGGCCTCAGCCTTGTGCGGTTTTAGCTAAGTAGTTTATAGTGGTCAAAACAACCCCAAATCCCTATTTATCTTTGGGTATATTTGCACAGCTTGAAAACAACACTACCAAACCCCATAATTCCTTTGTCAATGGTCATGCCTCTAAAAGCAAAGCTTTGACCTAGATTTCACAGAGAGACATCCTTGTCAAAATGAGGAATACAGACAACAGTGTTTTTTCCGTCCTTTCTGACATCCTGGGGCCTTGTTCTGTATTCTCACTGTCACTTGTACGGATAGTATAAGAAGTCTAAAGATACTGGTCCCCCAATTGTAGTTACTTGGAGCATTGATTCCTATTTGAATATTAGTTGAAAGTACAGTAAAGTGTTATTTCCAATGCACTTGCATTTAACAAGAATAAAGAAAGACATTGACAGGTGGAGCTGTAGTTCAGTTAATAGAGACTTTCTAAGTACACTTAAATATCTGGCTCCCATTGGTAGCACATTGGGTGTTGTGGTACACACCACTAATCTAGCACTCACAGTTATTCATAACCACACAGAAAGTTTGAGGTGAGCCTAAACTTCACAAGACCCTGTGTTTAAATCAAATAAGCAAATAAATGATTGTTGAATTCTATTTTAAAACTTTTATTGATATGTTTCATGTAAATGTGTTTATATATCTATGTGGGGATGTATACCAAGGATCTTACGGATACCAGAGGATAATGTGTGGGTATTGGTTTGCTCCTTCCTCCACATGAATCCTGGGAATCTAATTGAAGCTGTCAGGCTTCATAGCAAGTGCCTTTACTCACTTAGCCATCCCACTGGAATGACAGAAACAACATTGTTTAAAAAATCTTAAATGGAGGTTTTTAAGTAATGTGACTTCTAAATAAGGAAATAGATTCATATGGGAATTCTTCAAACTCTGCCAAATTAATTTACTTATAAAAAAGTGTTAATAGCTATTACTTGATTCACATTGGGAATGCTTATTCTATGCCAGCCTTTGTGGACTTCAGTAAGTACTTCCATTGTACTGATGCAGTACAGTCTTTATCCTTAGGTTGTAACTCAGGAAATTTAAGTTTAGATAAATAACGTTATAAATGCCATATAGCAGCAACCTCTACAGAGTTCTTCTGGGCTGAGATAAGTCATGTCTTACTATTGACAGTGGTGAGGGAGAAAAGTTTCCCACCTAACAGAGCTTTGAAATCAAAGCTGCTTGAACCAGACCAATATTTTAGGCTTTCTTAGTTTGTATTAATTGAGAAAACTGTGCTAAATGAACTGTGGTCTTTTTTTTTTCATATACAATTCCAATGTAAACTATTATAGGTTATCAATGCAGGTGATAGCGAGTCTAAACTATTGGGTTGTTTTTCTAAATTCACACATAGAAGTGAGAAAGATATGACAACCTAATTTAGTAGAAGCAAGATCAAAATCTCTCATTTATGAGAGTACACATTTGACTCTAAGGGAGCATCACTTTGAAATGTGTTGCTACTATAAGTCTATATATTCTGAATTGTTTGATTTCTTAACTGTTAATTGAGATGCAATTTCATTTGCATAATATAAGACTAGTATGGTAATTAACACTCTTCTTACTAATTGCTACCCAATTAACCTGCTTTCAATGTCTTCTTGGTGAAAGTGCAGCATCCAAATATTACATTTTGCAACCTAGTTGCTGCATAAGGCTGTGATTACCTTTTATAGCTTATAAAATTTATAATTAATGACATTGCAGCTAGACCTGGCCTCAACCTTATAACTCAAAACAGATCTATTAGGCAATTATTTAATAACTAATTAAGTTTTATCCATCACGGTAAATCAACTTAAAATGCCTCTTTTCTAATGTAGATTTAAGGTGTCAAGAGAGACTCTTGAATGATCAGGAGCAGAGTCAACCATCCTATTTGGATTGTCCCTTGATGGCTTCTTCAGGAAGATCTATCCATCATAGCTCAGTTCTCATCCTAGGTGCATAACAATCTTATTCCTCATTTTAGAGGCAGGGCTTTGACAAGGAAAGCATCTTAGTTTAGAGCAGGAATTGATAACTACAAGTTCTGTTTCCATATCAGACTCTGTTTATGATGCTTTGAGGTATTTATTCCTAACCTCCTGCCCCTGACTCTTTGCTGTGCGCCCCCAGAGGGGCCTGAAACAGAAAGAACAAGACGCTCATCCTTTTTTTTTTTCCAAGCCGGATTTCATTTGCTATATTACAGACAGTTTAGGACTTCACTGAAAGATGAGTCCTAAGCTTTTGAAATCCAGAGAGCTATCTATTATCTTACAAAATGCTGATATGTGGTATCAGACGATATAATCCTAAATCCCCTGTAATGGAAAAAATTTTAGAGATGAAACCATTGCAAAACCAAACACTTGGTTATATGTTCAGATTCTAACAATGAGGAGGATCACAGACATGAATAGTAAGTAGCAACTGAAGACACTGACACTTAACCCTCTGAAATTCTTCCCACTGTAAGTCTACATTATAATAGATAATATTTTTCTATACATTAGTATGAGGGCATGTTGGATAACATATTTTCCTATGTGCAGTTCTATCATGTTCACTTTTAGAAATAAACTCTGTGGACTTCAGATATTGATTGATCAATTTAATACATATTTACTTAGTTTTAGATACTGCAGTATGTTTTAAGAACTCAATGGTTAAAAAAAGATACAAAACTAGGGTTATACAGACATTAAACAAATTATTTGCAGTGGAAATGAAAGGCATGTTGATGTACATGACGAAGGACACAGATCTAGAGAAAAAAGTGACTAGAGAACATGACACACACTCAAAGCCTGGAGGAATGGAGGGGGTGGGAGTGGAGCTGTGAGAGGCCCTGGCATATGGAATGTGGTGATTTAAAGAAGAAATGTCCTAATAAGCTTATGTGACCCTAGCTAAAACTCCTAGCAATGGAGAATGTGGGATCTAAACCAGCTATCTCTTGTAACTAGTCAAGACTTCCAATAAAGGGACTGGGACAACAACCGAGTCACAAAGTCTTAGACCTACAATTTGTCCTCAGAGAGTTTTTTCACCCAGCAATGGGTGCAAATAGTTGTAGAGACCCAGAGCTAAACACTAGGTGGAGATTGGGGGATCCTGTGGAAGAGGGGTAGGAGGGATTGTAGGAGGCAGAGGTATCAAGGACACCTCAAGAAAACCTACAGAATCAATTAAACTGGCCTCATCTGGGTGCACAAAGACTGAACCACCAACCAGGAAGTTGGGACTGACTTAGGTCTCTGCACATGTGTCACAGTTTTATAGCTTGGTCTTCTTGTGGGACTGCTAGGAGTGGGAGCAGGAGCTGTCTCAGATTATCTGTTGGGACCTTTTGAGACTCTTTCCTCCTACTGGGCTACCTAGTCTAGCCTCCATAGGAGAAGAAATGCCTAGTCTTACTGTAACTTGACATGCCAGGGCTGGTAGGTATCTATGGGAGTCCTCTCCATTTATAAAGAAAAAAGGAGGAGGAGTAGATGAAGGGGAAAGAAGGATGGGGAGAATAACAGAGAGGAGAGGAGGTAGGGGAATGTGTGGATGGGATGTATACATTAATTAAAAAACAAAACCAGAAACTTGGGCCCCTGTTGGTAAATTTTGTGGTGATTTAGGAGGTGTGGCCTTGTTGGAGTAAGTCATTGGTGGCAGACTTGAGACTTTCATAGCCTAACCTTACTTCTCCTTTGGTTTCTAGTTCTGTTTGCTGCAGAGGTACTTCTTCCTGTCACTCCTATCCCTATCCTGATGACACTCTAATGTCTTGACTTGTGAGGAACCTCCAAGACTACAGAGCATAGTAAATTCGTGCCATCATTGTTCTCTATGAAAGCAAGATCAAAGAAAGCTGAAAAGGAT
The DNA here is from genome assembly GCA_019843855.1 of Hylomyscus alleni. Classification (NCBI taxonomy): domain Eukaryota; kingdom Metazoa; phylum Chordata; class Mammalia; order Rodentia; family Muridae; genus Hylomyscus; species Hylomyscus alleni. Next base: position 34,389 of record JADRCC010578762.1, read on the forward strand.
ACTTTCAACTAAAATTGAAAAAAGTTGCATTGCTTCACATGAGTTGTTTCTAAAAAGAAAGTAAGAGTTGGGAAATCTATAGAACTATTTTTCCTGTTACCATAAAGTGGTACTATGGATACTGAAAACAGACAAAAATTAGAAAAAGAGAGGGAACAAGGAGAAAGGAATGGAGGGAAGGAAGAGAAAGGAGAATAAAGCAATTCAGAGCCAATAGTTATGAACTCATAGCTAGATTATAATGTTTACTTTTCAAAGCTCTTTCCCCTATACTGCATTTATTCATCACAATAGCTTCACAGGAGAATGAGGATTATAGCTCTGTTCCCAATTGAAAAATGAGGAAAACAAGCTGTATCTTTGTGAAAATGCTTCATTTGTTCTAAGCTATGTAGCTTATGCAGAGTGAACCATCACTTAGTCACTGGACAGGTCCTTACTGACAGAAGCCAATCAACATCTCCCAGTCCATCCAACATCCACAGTAACTAGCTCGTGAACAGTTTTATAAGCTAGCAAATGTCACTGAAGATATATTTCCTGAGTGTAGGTTGTTTTTCTTTCTTTTTTTTCATGAGAAAGAGAGACAAGGAGAAGGTGAGAGAGAGAGAAAGAGAGAGAGAGAGAGAGAGAGAGAGAGAGAGAGAGAGAGAGAGAGAAGTAATATGAATGACCTTTCCTGTGTCCCCCTGCAGTCTGTTCTCCATGTGGATGATGTGGAAGGTATTGTGAGCTTGCATTGTGTCAGCTGCACACAACTGTTCAGGAAGAATTTGTTGGAGCTGCAGGGGAATCAACATATGGAAATTGAAATTGAAGTTGAAATTATGGAAGGCAGCATGGGAGAGAAACTTGATCTCCAGCTACAGTGTTTGAAATGTTGATTGAATTTTGCCTAGAGCCTGGGTTACCTGAGGACTTTGCAGTTCTGAAAGGCAATGACTTTCCTTAGTGTTTCCTTAGGTTTCCTTTTATTTTTCTCCTCAAAAGAGTCAGAAGCAAGTGATAGTAACAGTACTGACCAGAACAAGAAGTTAGAGTTCTTAGAACCAGTGCAAGGAACAGAAACAGCAAGTCTCATAATAAAGATGAGTGTTTGTTGTTTTTTTTTTTTCCTTAAGGTCAAGAGTTTTAGAAATCATGAATTCTGATCCGGCATGATTTTCTTGTCAAAAAACTACTACTTTCCTTCTGCTTCTTTTCTACCATCCGAATTCTCCATCCTCAAAGATAACTTACAGTCTAAGGTGCGCTCTAGCCAGCACAGCTGAGCTCATCACACAGACCAAAAAAGAAGAAGAACAATTGTAGACAGAGACATAAGACTCTTGGTTCACTTCAAGAATGAACAATTTTTATTTTTCCCTGCTGCTGCTTATGTATTATTTAGGTATATAGCTGCTACAGGCAATACCACAAGCAGAGCTTGAACTAACCTTGTTTTCCTCACTATTGCTTTAATAGGCATTATTCATTGCATATTTGTAACTTATGCTCTTACAATAATCCTAGGAGTCAGGTACAGTGTAATGTCAGTGTTCCACAGATGAGGAAACTAAAGTTTGGCAAAAAAAAAAATGGGTTTGCGTTATGACCCAGTGCTTCTGATTTCTGCTTCACTGCTCGTTCTGCTGTGGAAGATCTTCTTGGTGATGTCTCGTCTTCCTTGTCAACTTGAATAGATTCAAAATCACCTTAGTGACTAGTATGGTACTCATCTGTGTATATAAGTCTACCCTCAACATGTATAAATCCAGCTCGTGGACTAGATGGGGGAGGCCAAGCAGAATAAAAGGGTGGAAAGAGAAATCCAAGAAGTGTGTGCATTCAGGAATGCATGATACTATCTTCTGCTACTTCCTGATCTGCTTTGATGTGAACATTTCTGTCCACTGCATATTCCCTACTAGCATGGCATTCTGCTTACATACACTAGTCAATCGTCTGTGGGCTGAACCTTTTAAAACCATGAATACAAATAAGCTCTGCTTCTTTTAAGTTGGGTCTGTCAGTGTCATCACATTGTTGGGAAGAGAACTAGGGCAGCACCTAGATGATTTGCCATTGCCATCTCCTCTTGTCTCTGCTATGAACGATAGAAAGGTATGGTGACACTGTGCTGTCACAACTGGTTAGGAGCTGCTGCTGCATCTAGTGGGGAGTGGTCATCATAAGTGATCCGATAGTTTTCCCTAATGAAATAGGAATAAGGCCAACATTAAGAAACTCCATACCAGGATGTTGGAAAGGGAAGTATTGATTTACTAGTACTGTGAACGCAGAAAATTTAACTTAGCTATCTTTCATGAGTAAGAAGTGTGGGGTGGCAGGCATATGATTCCATAGAGCAGCCCTGTCACTCTGTTGTGAGCACCTAGATTAGCATTTTTGTAAATAGAGACAAATTGGATTTTACAACTATGTTGATGACATAGTGGATAAGAAAATACGCACTGGTTAAGTTTATACCAGTGGTTCTCAACTTTCCTAATGTTGTGATTTTCCTCATGGTGTGATGACTGCCCCAACCATGAAATTGTTTTTGTTGCTACTTGAGAAATACATTTTTCTTATGAATTATGACTTGTAATATAAATATCTCTGTTTTCTGATGGCCATAGATGACTCTTGTGAAAGAATTTTCTACCCACGAAAGAGTTTCTGACCCATCAGTTGATCATCATTGATTTATACTGAAAGGATACCTCAGAACCCAACTAACCATGTTAACCTTGGGCTAGTCCTAGACTTAACTATAATCATATTAATTACATGATTATAATATTATATCAATTTTATAATCATATATAAATGTATATAATTATTATAGTACATAAATAGTATAATATTTATCTCCTCACAGGGTATCATGGACAGTCAACTACACAGAGTCTGCAAAAGATGTGACCCATGATATGATTTTGATAAAAGAGATTATTTTATTACTCACTAATCTAGATTTGATCTATTTAGGAACAAAAAAACAAAAAAATGAACATTTGTTCTATATCTATGGCCATGTATATTAATGTTTTTGTCTCCCCAGTTTTAGTTATATCCCTGGTCTCAGAACTTCTCTACCTCATCTTTACTAGATATAAAACTAAGAAATATTGTAATATTGTTTGTTGTCATTCGAAGGATTCCTTTTACTTTAAAAGTATTGTTGGAGCTGATAACTATTATTTAAGGTCTTACAAGTACCTGAATCTATGAATGAGCTCTGATAAGTTTCTGTAATTCTTTTCCTCTTTTTGAAACTGAGAATCTTAATGTTGCCAACACAAGATTTCTTCTTAAAGCAGAGGCTTAAGGGCTTCCTGCTTTCAAGGTTCTTATTTAACACATCAATGCCTTGTGAAGGTCTCCCTTAAATCATCTGCAGTTATAAACAAAGATAAAATGATAGGGGAATATATACACTTAATTGAAACTGGCACTCTGACTCAATCATGACCTTGAAAGAGTCATGGTCTGGGGAGGATTTCATATTGGTATGAGCCTAGAGAAGGCTTACAAAGCAAGTGTTATTGAAGTCAAAATACAGTATGTAAAAGAGCAGAGAGAACTGGAAAGTTATTGGCATTTGACATGGGTCTTTGTGACCCATGAGAAATGTGTGTTTAAGTTCCCTAATATGGAAAAGAATCCCTAAGGGTGTGGAGCTGAGGAGCATGAAGCCCTGGGGAGCGAGGCTGTCCAAATCCTAGAAATCTAGTCCTGAGATCAGCAGGAGTAGGATCACTACCCCTGCCCTGGGCCTGCATGTCCATGTGCAGGTAGACCTGTGCCCCACACAAAAGGAGGTAGAGTAGCCAGGTAGCCAGGTTAAACATTTTGTCTACTTGTAAGGTCAAAGCATCTGGAATTCTTCCTTATGCGAATGAGGCATCTCAAGCTCCATGGCCGTGGCCAATGATCAATAAATTATACTCCCCTTGAAAGCCTCCACCCACCTCCCAAGAGTTTAAATAGCAATTTTACTCGCTATTAATGGAGGTGCTTAGTGAAGCCTGCCTTCTGAGGGTCTCTTCTCATCATTCCTACAACAGCCTGTGCTCTCCATCACCCTGGCCATTCTAGTCTCGTTTCCCCTCTCAGGCCACTGGTCTGACCACAGGCAAACCTGCTGTTAAGGGAGAGAGGTAGAGTCAAATAAGGGAGAACTTCAATGACAGTCAGAAGATGTTCTGCTAACAGTACCCAAACAGGGACTGGGGAAAACATACTAGTTTGAGGACATGATTGAGTTCCACCCTACAGCCTACATAAAAAAATTCAGGTATGGTGGGTAGTAAGTGTTTTCAGTTCCAATGCTGAGGAGGCTAAGGCAAGAAGATCCATGGAACTTGTTAGTCCATTAGCATAGTCTATCAGGAGAATTCTGCATTGGCCTGACAATACAGTAAACAATTCTTGAAAAACTTGATGTTGACCCCCCCACACACACACCTACTCAAACATGTACACACACTCACACACATCTGATAGACACACAAAGATATCCTTTTGCAGGTTGAGTTGACAATCAGCTGGAGCTGATGAGAGAGGCAAGACGAGAAGAGAGGAAGGAACATGTAGGAAAGGGTGAGGAGAATGGGTATGAAGGGTTGTTGTATAGCAAAGAGTGAAAGCTAGGGGAGAGGAGAGGGGAGAAGATGGAAAAGAATTGGATGGAAGAGAAGAAGACAGTAGAAGAGAGGAGAGATGATGGAAGAAAAAAGAGAGGAGAGATGAAGATAAGGAGATAAGGGGAGGGGAGGAGAGAAGGGCAAAGGAGAAGAAAGGAGGAGAGGAGAGAAGTGGGTGGGGCAAATTAGAGGGCAGAGAAGAAAAAATCAGAGTAGTGAGGAGAGATAAAGGGAGAAGAAATAAAATGAAGTTCTGAGGAGGAGAGGAGAGTGATTCGGGAAGAACGAGGGTATTTCTGAGAGCAGTGTCAACCATCATTAACTGGAACATGCACAAATTCTCAGCTCTCATTCCTGCACTGAACACATTGCCTGTGGTTTAAAAGCAGGGCTGAAAGATAAATACAAAGAAGGAGCAGGCAGGATGTGTCCTAGAGAATGTGACCATCTACTCACCTCTGCACCTGCCAGCCCCTGTCTTATTTCCATTAACAAAGGAAAATTTTATTTTGGATATAGATACATAAAATCATAAAAATGTATGTTTAATAGATAATATCTTGACATGTGAAAACATATTGTAGTGTCTTATCTATAAGCAGTTTTATTTTGTCAAAATTTTATCATTCTCTTGGTGGAAATATTAGAAAACTTTTTCCTGCTTTAAAAATAAAAAAACCAAACAACCAAACAAACAAACAAAACAAAGAAAGGAATGCATCGCTTCAGGAAAACAGCTTCCTGTGGAAGTGATATGGCGGATTCCCAGCAGCCTTTTATGTCTTCATGATATAATACTTAGATTTAATTAATTGGCAATGAAATTTAAGAGGATGGAGTGATACAGAGTTGCACTCAGGAGAAAATATTGAGCATCTATCTAATCATCTTGTTTAGTGTAGATAGAGTATTGTGGACAGAAAGAAGAATAAAGGAATATGGTTACTACTTCTACGCAAGTGCAGAGCTCAGACACACAGGCACACATACACACAACACATATACATGCGTGTATATGTGTACACTCATGCATCAAGAAATAATGTTGTAAAAATTATTTTTTTCTTTTTTTTCTTTTTTCTTTTATAATGAACAAATAAAGACAACTAGAACAAACCCCTGTTACCTCCCCCTCCCCATGTCTGCCACCCTACCCTCTCCCACTTATAGGCCCTGTCATTCCCCTACATTGGGGCACAGAACCTTCACAGGGCCAAGGGCCTCTCCTCTCCTTGATGACTGACTTTGCAATCCTCTACTATACACATGCTGCCAGCACAATCAGTCCTACCATGTATAGTCCTTGGTTGGTGGTTGAATCCCTGGGAGCTCTGAGGGCATTGGTCAGTCCATATTGTTGTTCCTCTCAAGAGGCTGCAAACCCTTCAACTCCATTAGTTCTTTCTCTAACTTCTTCATTGGGGATCCTGTACTCATTTCAATAGATGGCTGTGAGCCTCTACTTCTGTATTAGTCAGGTACTGTCAGAGCCTCACAGGAGACAGCTGTATCAGGCTGGAGTGCCCTTCCTTCAGTCTCTGCTCCTAACTATGGAGCAGAGACTGTAAAAATTATCTTGACAAACAAGTCCAACGGTCTGTGCACATGTTTGTGTATTATGATCTACTATGAATTCCAAAGCAGGGGTGGGACTAGGAGGCAGTACATTCTTGTATAGTCAGGGAATCAGGTTCAAAGTTGTCAGTGGTCTTAATAATTGTACCCCATTGAGTAATCTCAAGAACTTTCACCTTGCTCTTCTTGTGGAAAGTTCAGTTTTCTCATTTTGTCTCTCATGTGTATGCCTATGTGCACACATGCATTTCATGAATGTGTGTGTGTGTGTGTGTGTGTGTGTGTGTGCGTGTGTAGGTATGTACATGTGAAGGCCAGATGTTGATGTTGATATTGACTATATTCTTTCCTTTCTTTCTTTCTTTCTTT
>JADRCC010578762.1:41063-67122 GCA_019843855.1 Hylomyscus alleni
TTCCTTCCTTCCTTCCTTCCTTCCTTCCTTTCTTTCTTTCTTTCTTTTTTTTTTTTTTTGTGATGGAGTCTCATCACCAAACCAGAAACACAGCATTTACTTAGATTGGCAGGTCAGTGAGTCCCTGTGATCTGCTTGTCTTCAAGTTACCAGAATTAGATTGACAGGTGCATGTCTGGATTTAATGTGGCTATTGAAGATCCAGACTCAGGTCCCAAGGGTTTCTTGGGAAACACTTTATCCATTGAGTCAGCTCTCCAGCCTCTAAGGTTTTTGTTGTTGTTGTTGTTGTTGGTGGTGGTGGTAGGTTGTTCTCTTTCTTTCTTTCCTTCTTTGTTTCTTTCTTTCTATTAAATTATTTTTTTAGTATTTTCTTTTTTTAAGTTTTATTGCAGTATGATGAGAAAAGTTACATGATTTCAATTTATCTGAATTTGTTAACATTTAAAAACATATTTTAAGTATATAGAATTAAATCACATTCTTGTTTTCCTTTTGTACCCCAACTCCTCCGAGACCCCCCTTCAATACCTACAATATCTTTTTTGTCATATTCTTTAAAATTTATAAAGCATTTTAACAATAAAAATGAGTATTATAAAAGTTGTTTGATATAAAACAACAATCAATTTAACAGTCTTATGTAGATGCTTGTCTATGGCAATACTGAAAATACAAACGTTTTTCTCAATATAAATTTTAAATACCTCCAAAAATATTAACTGCATATTTCAAAATAATACATCACTACTAATATTTTCTTAAATGAACATAAATATATAAAGTGTTTTTGTTTGTTTGCTTGCTTTGTATTTAGTAGAACTTAAAATCTTGGCTATTACTGTGGTAACTTGATACAAGAGTTACAAATGTCAAGCAAAGCATTCAGTCTCACTCTTTGTTGTTCTCTTATAAGTCCCCTCCCAATTTAATTGTGTACATTTCTTTTGAGTATATAAATACTTTTAAAATATGTAAGCTGTTCTGAAAACCATAGTATAGTTTAAAAACATGAAATAAACAATACTACTAATAGAGAAGCTGAGATGGGAGAAGCAAGATTTCAAGACCATTATGTTGTACACAGCAAGACACTGTCACAAACAAACAAGCTGAAACTGTATATGGATTGTACAACAGTGGATCTATTTCCCCAATTACCAAATTAGAGAGACCATTGAGTGACAATCAGCAAATATCTAATTCCTCATGTTTTTTTTTATTTCAATCGATTATGATATGTTGGTAATATTAATTTTCATATTAAGATATTAAGAAAAAGTAATCATTACTTTCTGTTTGATTTTGTTGTAAGAGGTAGAATTAGGTTTGTGTGAATTTGTCAAAAGATTTCTTTCTTGCTTCTTCTAGGGTGTAGTTTTGCTCCTTATGTTGATGTTTCCCATCTATTATCCTTTGTAGGGCTGGATTTGTGGAAAGATATTGTGTAAATTTTGTTTTGTCATGGAATATCTTGTTTTCTCCATCTATGGTAATTGAGAGTTTTGCTGGGTATAGTAGCCTGGGCTGGCATTTGTGTTCTCTTAGGGTCTGTATGACATCTGCCCAGGATCTTCTAGCTTTTATAGTCCCTGGTGAGAAGTCTGGTGTAATTCTGATAAGCCTGCCTTTATATATTACTTGACGTTTATCTCTTACTGCTTATAAAATTCTTTCTTTGTCTAGTGCATTTGGTGTTTTGATTATTATGTGATGGGAGGAATTTCTTTTCTGGTCCAGTCTATTAGGATTTCTGTAGTCTTCTTGTATGTTCATGGATATCTCTTTCTTTAGGTTAAGGAAGTTTTCTTCTAGAATTTTGTTGAAGATATTTACTGAGCCATTACCTTGGGAGTCTTCACTCTCTTCTATACCTATTATCCTTAGGTTTGGTCTTCTCATTGCATCCTGGATTTCCTGGATATTCTGGGTTAGGATCTTTTTGCTTTTTGCATTTTCTTTGACTGTGGTGTCAATGTTTTCTATGGTGTCTTCTGCCCCAGAGATTCTCTCTTTTATCTCTTGTATTCTGTTGCTAATGCTTGCATCTATGATTCCTGACTTCTTTCCTAGGTTTTTGTATCTCCAGAGTTATCTCTCTGATTTCTTTATTTTTTTTATTTCCATTTTTAGATTCTGGATGATTTTGCTCATTTCCTTCACCTGTTTGATTGTGTTTTCCTGTTCTTTAAGGGATTTTTGTGTTTCCTCTTGAAGGGCTTCTAGCTGTTTACCAGTGTTCTCCTATATTTCTTTGAGGTTACTATTTATGTCTTTCTTGAACTCCTGTATTACCACCATGAAAAGTAATTTTATATCTGAGTCTTGCTTTTCCAGTGTGATGGTGTGTCCAGGGCTTGCTATGGTGGGAGTATTGGGTTCTAATGATGCTAAGGAACCTTGGTTTGTACTGCTTATATTCTTAAGCTTGCCCCACATCATCTGGTTATCTCTAGTGCTACCTGCCCTTGCTAAATCTGACTGGAGCCTGTCCTTCCTGTGATCCTGGTTGTGTCAGAACTCCTCAGAGTCAAGCTGTCTCTGTGATCCTATGATTCTGGGATCCTGTGACCCTGGGCTTGTTAGAGCACCTTGGAGTGCTCTCAGTATTGGGACAGATGTTGTGTCCTCCTCACCTCTGATTCTGGGTTTGTTAGAGCACCTCGGAGTGAAGTTTCCACTGGGTGTTGTTGGACTGACTGCAGAGCTTGTGCCCAAAATCTGCTCAGGGCACCAGTCCAGAGAGACTGGAATCCAATTAATTCATTTTTTAAACTCCATATTCCATTCCTCATCCCCCACCTGACTGCTCCAGATCCCACACCTCCTCCCCACTGCCTTTCTCGACATGGATGCCCCTACCACCCACCACACCTGACCTCTAAACTTCCTGGGGCCTCCAGTCTCTTTAGGGTTAGGTACATCATCTTTGAATGAACACAGACCAGGAAGTCCTCTACTGTATGTGTATTGGGTGCCTCATATCAGCTGGTATATGCTGTCTGTTTGGTGGTACAGGGTTTGAAAGATCTCTGGGGTCCAGATTAATTGAGACTTCTGGTCCTTCTACAGGATTGCCCTTCTTCTCAGATTCTTTCAGCCTTTCCCTAATTAAACGGGGTTCAGCTGCTTCTGCCCATTGGTTGGGTGCAAATGTCTGCATCTGACTCTTTGAGCTGCTTGTTGGGTCTTCTGAAGTACAGTCATGCTAGGTCCCTTTTTGTGAGCGCTCCATAGCATTGGTAATAGTGTCAGGCCTTGGGACCGCCTCTTCCGCTGGATCCTTCTTTGGGCTTGTGGATGGATCTTCTTTTCCTCAGGCTCCTCTCCATTCCCATCCCTGTAATTCTTTCAGACAGGAACAATTATGGGTCAGAGATGTGACTGTGGGATGGCATCCCCATCCCTCACCTGATGCCCTGTCTTCCTGCTGAAAATGAACTCTATAATTTCCCTCTCCCTACTGTCATGAATCTTGAATGGCTGAGAAGCACCTAAAGAAATGTTTAAAGTCCTTAGTGATCAGAGAAATGCAAATCAAAATGACCCTGAGATTCCACCTTACACCAATCAGAATGGCTAAGATCAAAACCTCGGGTGACAACACATGTTGGAGAGGATGTGGAGAAAGAGGAACATTCCGCCATTGCTGGTGGAATTGCAAACTGGTACAACCACTCTGGAAATTAATTTGTGTTTCTTTTTTCTTTTTTAACATTCTTAAAATTGTTGTTTCAAAATCTAAGTAGATTTCCTAAATCCTCTTTTCCAGTGGCATCCAGATACTGCTTGCACCTCTAGGAGTCTTTTTGTTCCTAGGTTGCTTCAAAACTTTGTACCTTTGTTTCTTCCACTCATAAAAAAACAAAGGTCCACCCAACACCACCTCTTATACTCAAGGCTTCCTTCAGTAGCCACACAGTAAGGCCTATTTCGATGCATTTTCACAGCAGTTGTGATAAGATGAGCAGAGTTTTACAAAACTGGTCAAAGCAGGGGTTCTTCCAGTGGTTAATGGATTTCAAAGAATGGACTTCACTTATGCTCATGTGTACTCTGGTTTAATTTTTAATGAGAATGCTCCAGTGCCTAATTGCTTAGGATATCCACCTTTGAGTAATAAACATTTTGGAATGTTACTCAAAATTAGCTAAATAATTTATCAGAACATTGTTGTACAACACAACAGTGTTGTGCAAGTTACAATCCTGTGTCATTAAATTGAAGAAAAAATTCAAATTCCTGATGAGTTTTCATTTTAAAACTAAACAAAAATAATATTTATGTGAATAAGCATCTAGGGGCACTGTGAAGAACATTTCATTACCCTTGTCATCACATGCTGCTGGAGAAGTCACATGCCGCTGGAGGCTATTTTTTCATTTTCTTTAGTTTTTTTTTTTTTTGTGAAACTCACCACAAAAATGTTTTTATCTCTTTTTGAGGAAATGGGTGTTAGGTATTTCTCAGAAAGTCTTGCTTCCTGCTTCTAAGTTCCCCTCCCTTCTTTTTCTTTTCAGAGATCCTGATTGGATACTGCTTAATCCATGGTTATTTTTTACTGACAAAGATAAAACTGTGAACACAAATCTCTCAGAAACTAGGTTGAAAGACATTTCTTAACTTAAGGATAGGAAGCCTTTAGATGGAAGGGCTTTGAAGTTGTTGAGTCTAGACTGTCTTCTGATCCAATAACCTGGGGAGAATGGTCAGGCTATTGTCTCAATATCAAATGTCAGTTTAGAATTCAAATTCATTGCAGGAAGAATCGGTTGAAATATTTGTAACATGAAGAAATCTAATAAAATAGTACAGCAGTAATGATAGAAGAGATTAATGGGGGTTGTTGTTCTAGTTTACAATCTGTATACATTAAGCCACAGGCAGGCTCCAACAGGTAGCTGGAGTACCTGGCTCTGTGAAAGATGAGGAAAAAGACTCAAAACATATCCCTCTAACCCAATGATGTTTGAGATGCCTTTGTTGGTAGAGCTTCCCCTTCTCATTTTTGGTACACAAGGAATTCAAGAAATCATTAGCCTTAATTCATGTTGACGAACATGAAAGACAGCCAATCAAAGTGACTTGTCAACCATAAAAGTGTGTTTCCTTTGCAGGGAGGAATATCTGCCAAAAACAACTTAATGGATGGAGGATTTACACTGTAGGTCATAGCCTGTGGGCATAGTCCATCAGGTTGTGGATGTCCTGACTACAGGGCCTTTGCATAATTGCTCATGCCCACGGCTAAGAAGTAAATGGCTTCTCATGCTCAGATCTCTTTCTCAGGCAGAAATCTGGGATGCTAGTCTATGGAATGGTGCCACCCATACTCAGAATGGATCTTCCCTTATCAATTATTTAATTGCACAAGCATGCCCTCAGGCTTGTTTGCCACATGATTCTAGATCCAGTCAACCAGACAGTAATGGTCATCAAAGTTCTCAGTCCCATGTTGAATGACTTACTTGTGGTATAGCTTTTGTTATCAGTAAGAAGAGTTTTCCTCTTAGGCAAGAGTCCGATAGTTCACAAATCAGAGGGTTGAATAAAAGTTAAGGCACTTTTACAACATAGGCAGTTGTTGGGAACCTGAGAGGCTCATGAGAACACATAATCCCTTCATATTCACAGGGTATTTTAGAGCGTTAGAGGGACAATAAGGGCCCACTAAGGGAAAACCCCTGGTTCAGAGAGTAGGAACTGCGGCTTGGGTGGAGACCACTCCAGTTGAGTGGGTCAATCACCTAATCAAAAGACCACTTGTAGGGTGGCAGGCTCACGTTGAGCTACACTGACAATACTGGCAGAATAATTGGTCCTTTTAACAAGGTCTTATTCCTTTTCAGAGTCCCTGCTCCTAATACAGTAGTTTACCTGGGGCCTCATGAGTCTGTTCACTACTCCAGATTCTTCAGAAGAATATAATTTTTTTCTTTTTCCAGTCTCTCTTCTAAGCATGCTTTTCCACAACGAGTCAAGCTTTTCTTGTATTTCCGGCTTCCTTACCCTTTCTCTGAAGCTGCCTTCCCCACGTGTGGCTGCTGACCATGTGGTCGGTCACCCATCTGACCTCCATGCCAGCTCAAACAGCAGCACTTGTTTGCCTTGTTCTTTCCCTTCCACAGACAGCTGCTGAGATTTACAGTTTGCCTGTCCTGGGGATTTTTCTTTTTAAATTCCAATTGAGATTCTGCCCTTGAGATTCTGCTCAATTCTATTCTTAAATTCATGTACGAAGGAGACTAAGAACCACAAAAGAAGAACCTGATTCCCTCTATATTATCTGCCAACCAGGAAGAGACCCTAAAAGCCTAATAAAAAGAGAAAGATTACACAGAGGTGCATACTACCACAGTGTGTTATGCCTCTGGTTATGCTGTTTCTACCACAGCTCTAATACTTCTAAACACGTATTTATCGTGGATAAATACTTTTATCCACGATGAGTTGGCAGATTTATCCTCAAGGGAAGTAGGAGAAGTTATAAGTATTTTGATTTTTAAGATCTTACCTTATTATAGTAGAATTTGGTGGCCCTCTCATGTACTTGCACTGTCCTTGGTCGACATGCCTTCTTCAGACTGATGCCTTATTGGTGTCCTTAGCCTTGCAGCCCTGAATAAAAATATTGCATGTGAGTGCATCCCAGGTCACAGGCCTTGTCATTCTATGCAAGTAGCTGAATTGTCATCACCTGCTTTGATATGTCTATGATATCTATGGTTGTGCAGAGGCCCCTTAGCTTGCTCAGTGTGCTCACCGAAGTATATCCCTTTATAAGTGACCATCAGTGATTCTCACTCTGCTCCTTTTGCATTTCATTGTCTGAGAAGGAGCTTTCATCTGCACCTATTAAAATGTCACATTATCGAGTCCTTGGATGGCTTTGATTCTGGGATTAAACTAGTCACTACAGTTCCTTGCTTACTGCTATTATGTATTTGCCAAAGAATTTCCCTTTCACAACATTACTGTGAGCAGCCCAGATATACAGATGCCTGTTCACCCACTCAACAGGCCTCACCTAGCCTGTTGTTGAGATTACTTATGATTCAAATTAAAGATATTAGTTCCTCTTTCCTCAACTTTCCCACAGACTAAAAGAAAATGCTCTGACCACTGTCTGGATAAAACTCAAATGCTTTGTGTTTACAGATATGTCCCATCAATATCACTATGTTTGGAAACTAGATATTGCATATCTATAAGAACCACAGAATTAAGACCCAACTAAACTTAGATTGACTTGCAGCTAGTTTCATAAGATTAAATTTATGTACCGTTAGGAATAGCTTGGATACTTTTCTCTAATAAATGATTTACATATATTTATCATATATTAAGTGATTTTTTTCCCAAGAACCTAGTTTTCTGCTATGCATATATTATATTTATTGTTTTAGTGGTTGTTTTTGTGTTTTCTTTCTTCCTAGTTGATAGTAAAGTCATAAATTGGGATGATTTGTAATGATGGTATAATTTGAATACAGAAATATAAATCTACATTTTTCCAGTGTATTACTTTGCTGTGCCAAGATATGGATGATACAGAAGTTAGAGAATAATGGGTTAATGTCCCTTCTGGCAGTTTCTGGGGGTATTTCACTGGGTAAATTACTTTTCCTAGTCCTATATTATAAAAAGAGCTCCTGTTTCAAATGTATGTAACCTGTGGATCTGTTGCTTTTACAATTAATCCTAAGATGTCTACAGGTATTTCATTTTGTTTTATTCTTTGGAGACTTAGCCTTCCTATGATCTGAATGAGAAATGTCCTCCATAATCTTGAACATTTAAGAATGTCATCTCCAGTTGATGACACTGTTTTAGGATGTGTAGGAAATGTGTTTTCTTTGAATATGTAATGAGGGATTAGTTTTGAGGGGTTATGGCTTTACTTCCAGCTTGTTCTCTCTGCTTCATATTTGTAATTCAAAATCTGAGGTCCTAGATAACTGCTCTGACTGACATGCCTGCTACTTGCTTCCATGCCCGAAATCCTTCCTCCAACATAGGAGTACCCAAACTCTGTCCACTCTTTGGCTGTGGGTCTTTACATCCATCTGAGTCAGCTGCTGGGTAGAGTCTCTCTCAGAGGACAGCCATGCTAGCCTCTTTCTGCAAGCATAACAGAGTACTGTTAATAGTGTCAGGTATTGTTACTTGTCCCTGGGAGGGGTCTCAAGTTGGGCTGGTTATTGTTTAGCTGTTCCCTCAGTCCCTGCTCCATCCCCCCTCCCCCATATTTCTTGTAGACAGGATAAATTTTGAGTCAAAAGATTTGTGTATAGATTGATGTCCCTATTAATCTACTGTACTTCCTTTGGGCTACAAGAGGTGGCTTCTTCAGGTTCCATATCCCCAGTGCAGTAAGGAATAGCTACAGTAACCTTCATTGATTCCTGGGCATCTTTCCAATTCTAGGTCTCTATCATGTCCTGGAGATGCCCCCCTCCCACCTTCCCACACCTACCAGTTGCAAATCTTCCTCAACTGAAAAATGGATAAAGAATATGTGGCATGGGCGCTGGAGAGATGGCTCAGTGGATAAGAACTCTGACTGCTCTTCCGAAGGTCCTGAGTTCAAATCCCAGCAACCACATGGTGGTTCACAACCATCCATAATGAGATCTGATGCCTTCTTCTGGTGTGTCTGAAGAAAGTTACAGTGTACTTACATATAATAAATAAATAAATCTTTTTAAAAAAAAGAATATGTGGCACATCTACAAAATGGAATACTACTCAATTATTAAAAAGAAATATCATGAAAATTTCAGGCAAATGGATGGAACTTGAGAATTTCATCCTGAGTGTGGTAACTCTGACCTAAAAGGACATGTATGGTATGTAAAAACTTGTAAGTGGTTATTAGCTGTAAAATACAGAATACCCATGCTCCACAGGCCCAAAGAAGTTAAACAAGAAGGAAGGTCCAATCAAGGATGTTTGAATCTCACTTAGAAGGGGGAATAAAATACTCATAGAAGATAGATGGAGGGAGGGTATTAGGGGGATTATGTGAAGCAGAATGGGGCTTCAGGGGAGGTACAGGAGGAACAGCCATATGGCCATTAAAATCAATGGAAATTAGAGAATGTATTTCAAATGGCCAAAATGCTAAAGTCTTCACTAGTTCAATGTGGCAATGTAGAAAGATAGTGAACACTTTTAAAGGTAGAAATAAATAGAAGGTGAGGAATTTATTGCTAATTCTACAACTGTAAAGGTTAATGTAATTCTATGAAATGTCAGTTAATTCTGGTTAGAAGAGGTAAGCTGGACCTCTGAGTTCCTCTTGTTCATTAAGTTTCTAAATGAAAGTTCTCTTCCTTTATCATATAGATTACACCATTGTCATTTTCCTGTATTGACACATCTAAAAGGGACTCTCTATAGTTCTAGTTGGAATGCTATCCAATGTTCTGAATGTCTTCAGATCAGATGAGAGCTGAAGAAATCTCTTTACTTTTAATAGTTATTCTTAACTTCTATATATAACCCAAACTCTCTAAACACTAAGATTTTTTCTTGTGTTTTAGCTATAATACATTGTGCTCATTTGATGATATTTTCAAGATTAAATAAGAGTAGAATGAGTAAGCATAGGTTTAAAATGTACTTAGACATAAAGCATGAAAGGAGAAGAGAAACTGGGGTATGGAAAGGGTTTATAAAGATGATCATTGAGAAGCAGAAGAATATAATGTGTCTTGGGGGAGAAAGAACTACTGGATGGCTCCTCATCTATGTAAAATTTAGATTTAAATATGGAGATCACTTGAAAGCACAAGGAGACTATTCAAAGGGAGGTAGGACAGTAGAATGGAAAAGGAGGGTTATGAGGCAAATAGGAACCAAGTACCATTGTATCTGCTAACTGACAATACAGTTAATAAAAATGAAAATATGAGTAAGTAGGAAGCCATAACTACAGGTATAACTAAAAGCTTTCATATTCTCAGAAACAGTCTACTGGGAAGTGTTGGAATTCAAAAATCACCAGAAGAGTTCATGCTTTCAAACAGCTTGTGAATGAACCAAGACAACACAACTTGCCCACAAAATTAACATGTGCAGAATGGTAGATGTTGGATTCATATGAAGTCATTAAAGGGCCCAGATAACTGTGGGTTGCTCTGGTAGAGAGCAGTTTCAGGAAAGAAGTGTTGTAACCTCTGTTTTAAATAAAGACAAAAACATAAATTCATGAGGAATGGGAAAGGGAAACAAGGCTAAGCTTTTGGAATGATATTGCATGTGTGTGTGTGTGTGTGTGTGTGTGTGTGTGTGTATGTGTGTGTGTGCGCGCATGTGCGCATGTGTGTGTGTGTGCTTGTGCTTGTGTATGTCAGTATGTGTGATTCTGGCATAGCCATGGGAGTTATTCTTAGTCAAAAACTACTTCTGACTATTTCTTTTAATCTCACTGGCATTGCTCTGATCCCCTAAGAAGAACCATTAAGATCTCAGTTTGAATATAACCTCCACCTTTACAAATAATGCCTTGACAAATTTAACTTTTCTGTACTTTCTTTCTATGCTGGAGAGTGAGTGATTGTCTTTAGGGAACAGTACTTTTACTTTGACATCCCAAGAAACTAACACACACAACCCAATCATTACTTTCAAAGCTTTTGATTAAAAAGCAGTCCAGTACTTCCTTAACATTCCTTTTTACAGATTGCTTATTCTTTGCAATTTTATGAAAAAAATATTTCATGACAATGGGAATTTAAGTTGGTTTGTTTACCTGGTGAGGAGTAAGACTGAACGGGTTCCAGTTGGTTCTCTGTCCTTAAGTTGTTTTGACCTACTTTGAGAAGTGGAATTTTTCTCAGAAGCTTTGATTGTTTATCTTAATTGTCTGTGATGGATTTGATGTTAACCCTCATGGGAAGGAGTGATTGCTCAGACCACTTAACATTACAAATCACAACATAGAATGCCTAGCTTCAGAGTTGTTTTGTTGTGGTAGATCAGTTAATAACTGAGATATCTCAAAACGCTCACTTGTTTAAAAATCTGTTTTGGAGAGGGTTACATAGTTTTGATCAAATGAACATCATACTAGTTTAAATTTGGACATTTTTACTCATTTAATTGTATTCATTAACAGTAGAATTTTTTCTATACTTCATATTCTAGCAAACAAAACAATAATATTCTTAATGTGTTATTTTCCAGCCTATTACACAGACATATACACTATATATAAATATGTTATCTAGGAACACATGCACATAAAAACGTACACTGTATGGACTTTTTATCTGAAAACTCAGTATGTTTTGTCTTATATACAACTTCTATTTGTTTGTTTGAACTTGTACTTTACTATGCCTATGTCATCCAACTACATAATTCATAACTGAAAAATAAAAGTAGCTATGCCTTGGGTCAAAATCAAGGCAAGCTGGAGAAATGTCTCATTAGTTAAAGACCAGAATTTAGATCCAAACTCCCACATGGAACTATAAGTCCAGCCTCCAGCATGGCAGAATAATTTACCTACGTGAGATTTAATGGCGGCCAGCCTACATCAAATAGGAGTTAGTAAGAGACTCTACCTCAAAAGGAACAAGGAAGAGAATGAAAGATAACCAATGAACTCCTTTGGCCTCTACACAAGTTACAGATGCATGTGCATATGCACACAAGAACACATAGAACGCACACACACACTTAAGACACCTATGCATCCCACACATGCAGAAAACATAGTGTAGTTTGTTGGGATAGTGTTGAGATATCTATGAGATAGAACTTGAGAAAGAAATGGAATCATTGATAAGTAGTTCAATTTGGGCAGCATCTATGATGTCATAGCACTGAAAGATTGGAAACAAAAAGGTACAGAGAAGAAAACTCAGTATCAGACAGTTCACACTTTAGCACAACTGATAACACAGAGAAAGAAGCATTGTTTTCCTTTCAGAATGACATGCTAATTTTTCCATAATGTTTGCAAATTTTATGGCTTGAATCTTAACTGTTACAAAAAAGGCCACATGATAAAGACTCAGACACATATCCATCCTACTACAGTGAGGTTGTGGTTGGTTCAAGAGGCAGGACCTAATGGAATGCAGATTTCTCCTTACTTCCACTTTCATGGAGCTGGTAACTCTCTTCACCCTGTGCTCTTCTCCTGACAGGCATCACCACAGATGTAAGCAACATAAACAAGTGGCCATGGGTTCAAATCCAAGTGGCCATGGGTTCAAATCCAAGTGGCCATGGTTACAGTTTGGATTTCTCGGGAATTTTATCATGTTGACAAAAAGCTAATTAATACAGGAACTTGTTATTGAGAAATGGGACAGTTGATACTATCCTGAATCAGCTTGGAATTTATTTATGGACTAAGTTAGTAACAGTCTAGATATGACTATGGAAGGACTATAGAATACCATGCAGTATTTCATACTATTGCTCTGTACATCTTGAGCTCAGAGATAGTGATTACCACAGTTGTTTTATTGTGGAGAATAGTTTTCAATATCCTGGTGTTTTGTTATTCCAAATGAATTTGCAAATTGCTCTTTGTAACTCTAAGAATAATTGAATGGGAATTTTGATAAGGATTACATTGAATCTGTAGATTGCGTTTGGCAAAAAGACCAGTTTTACTATATTAATCCTGCCAATTCATGAGCATGGGAGATTTTTCCATCTGAGATGTTCGTTTACTTCTTCAGGACTTGAAGTTTTTGTCATACAGATCTTTCACTTGGTTAGAGTCATACCAAGGTATATTAGTTTTGACTATTGTGAAGAGTGTCATTTCCCTAATTTCTTTCTCAGCAAGTTTATCCTTTGAGTAGAGGAAAGCTACTGATTTGTTTATATCCAGACACTTTACTGAAGTTGTTTATCAGTTATAGGAGTTCTCTGATGGAATTTTTGGGGTCACTAAAGTATACTATCATATCATGTACAAATAGGGATATTTTGACTTCTTGGTACAGAGAGAGGCAGGTAGATCAATGGAATAGAATTGAAGACCCAGAAATGAACCCACACACCTATGGTCACTTGATCTTTGACAAAGGAGCTAACCATCCAGTGGAAAAAAGATAGCATTTTCAACAAATGGTTCTGGTTCAACTGGCAGACAGCATGTAGAAGAGTGCAAGTCAATGCATTCTTATCTCCTGTACAAAGCTCAAGTCCAAGTGGATCAATGACCTCCACATAAAATCAGATACTGTGAAACTAATAGAAGAGATAGTGGGGAAGAGCCTTGAACACATGGGCACAGGGAAAAATTTCCTGAACAGAACACCAATGGCTTATGCTCTAAGATCAACAATCAATAAATGGGACTTCATAAAATTATAAAGCTTCTGTAAGGCAAAAAACACTATCAATAAGACAAATTGGGAAAAGATCTTTACCAAATCTACATCTGATAGAGGACTAATATACAAAATATATAACATCCTCTATCCTCTTCTTAAGATATATATATATATATATATATATATATATATATATATATATATCTTAAGAAGTTAGACTCTAGAGAATGAAATAACACTATTAAAAGTGGGGTACAGAGCCAAAAAAAGAATTTTCAACCGAGGAATAGCCAATGGTCCAGAAGCACCTAAAGAAATGTTCATCATTCATAGTCATCAGGAAAATGCAAATCAAAACAACCCTGAGATTCCACCTTACACATTTTGATGAATAAGATCAAAAACTCAAGTGACGCAGATGCTGGTGAGGATGTGGGGAAAGAGGAACATTTCCTTCATTGTTGTGGGGGGGATTGCATTTTGGTACAACCCCTCTAGAAATCACTCTGGCAATTCCTCAGAAAACTGGACATAGTGCTACCTGAGGACCCAGCTATACCATTCTTAGGAATATTCCCAGAAGATGCTCCAACACATAACAAGGACACATGCTCCACTATGTTCATAACAGCTTTATTTATAATAGCCAGAAGCTGGAAAGAATCCAGATGTCCCTCAACAAAGGAATGGGGGTACATTTACACAATGAAGTACTACTCAGTTATTAAAAACAATGATTTCATGAAATTTGCAGGCAAATGGATGGAACTAGAAAATATCCTGAGTGTGGCAATCCAGTCACAAAAGAACATGGTATGCACTCACTGATAAGTGGATATTAGCCCAAAAGCTCGGACTACCCAAAATACAATTCACACACTGTATGAAGTTCAATTAGAAGGAAGACTAAAATGTGGATACTTCAGTCCTTCTTAGAAGGGGGAATAAAATACTCATGGGAAGTAGAGGGTGGAAGGGACTTGAGAGGAAGAGAGGTGGTGGAGGGAAAAAAGAGGGACAGGATCAGTTATGGGAGGAGATAAGGATGATATACAGAACGTCAGGAATTTGAACAGAGGTATGTCGCAATGTGGGATGGGGAACTGGGGTTAGCTACCAGCAAGTCCCAGATGCCAGGAAAGCAAGTGGCTCCCGAGACTCAAAAGGGATGACATTAGCTTAAATGCCCAAGAAAGGGGAGAACGATATAGAGACCATATCCAGTGGATAGGCATGGTCATCAGTTGAGGGATGGTGCCACCAATCTCCGAATTTTTAACCAAGAATGGCTCCTGTCTAAAGGTAATATGGGGAGAAAGTATGGCGCAGAACCTGAAGAAAAGGACATCCATCCAGAGACGGCCTGGCCAGGGTAGCCATCCCATATATAGACACCAAACCCAGACACGATTGCGGATACCAAGAAGTACTTGCTGACAGGAATCTGTTTTGACTGTCTCCTGAGAGATTATGCCAGAGCCCGACAAATATAGAATCAGATGCTCACAGCCAACCATTGAACTAAAGATGGAGAGGCGAATGTAGAAGTTAGAGAAAGGACTGAAGGAGCTGCAGGGGTTTGCAACCTCATAGGAAGAACAACAATATCAACCAACCAGACCCCCAAAACTTCCAGGGACTAAACCACCAACCAAAGAGTACACATGGAAGGACCAATGACTCCAGCTACACGTGTAGCCGAGAATGGCATTGTCTGGCATCAATAGGAGGAAGGCTTGATACTCCATTGTAGGGGAATGCCAGGGTGGTGAGGTGGGAGTGAGTTGGTGGGAGGGGGAGCACCCTCATAGAAGCAGGAGAGTGGGGATGGGATAAGGGGACTATGGCGGGGAAATCAGGAAAGGGGATAACATTTGAAATGTAAATACGTAAAATATTCAATAAAAAAAGAAACCTAGAAACAGAAAAATAAAAGGCTGTAGAAAGCTAGGAAGTTAGCAGGTCCTTTGGTGAGGTTCTAAAAGAATGTCCACAAATGTGGACAGAAATGCTAAGCTTACAAGGTGTTTTGCATGAAAACTCTGCTGGAAACAGTGTCCAAGCAACATGTGTTATATTCTCAAAAAGACTTTGCATCTCTTATAGCCTGATACTTAGTGGGATGCTTTACTTAAAAGCAATGAACTAATTGGTAGGACAGAGCTATTTAAAGTAGTATCATATTTTCAATTGCAGCATGTGCATTATTGGTTACATTTAGCCAGTTGCCCTTACAGTTTTTTTAGCCAAGATATAGATCTTATTTACTATTCAAATTAAATTTAAATATTAAATAAAATATGTTAATATTTCTTTAAAAGGTACAAACTGGCGAGTGAGGAAATAACTCTTGTATTCTTTCTCTTACCATTTGGCATATCATTTTCTATATGCTTCCCCCCTCCTCCAGATATAAGACAATTCGGGATTTAGTATTAAGGCTCTGTTCTTAAACATTAGCTTTTGACATTTACATTCATTTTGGAAAAATGTATTTTCTATGTACCATGTTACGTTCTTGTACTGTCCAGAGCTGTGCACACTAGGAAAGCCAATTAGTGCCTCTCATAATGGCCTATGAAAAGTGGCTTACAGGAAGGCCTGCCACACAAGTCTCTACAGGACTCTCCTAAATTTCCACTAGTAATCTGCACCTCTTACTTGAAAGAAATGACTAAAGTCGACACTTCTATTTCAGAGTGTAGCTTCCCTAATTGTGCCATCAGAAGAAATCTCAGAAGCATGAGACAAATGGAAGAGTAATGTGAAGGGAAGCTGATTAATTCTGGAACATTCAATGAGTTCATTTCACCACTGGTTTTTTACTTAATACAAAAGTGCAAAGGAACAGACTGATCTTCATGAGTAGATATCATCTCTTTCAAATCTCAATGAGCCCTAGGTGCCACAGGAGTCTGTGCCATTCTCATTACTTAGAATTTGGTTTGGAGTGTAAATTACTGTGGGCAAGGGTAGATGGTCTTTGCCTTTCTATCAGGGAAGAATATTAAATGTGGATTCATTTAAGAGATTTTAAGAGTGGGAGTGAACAGTTATCACAGAAGAGAGGAAGAAAGGAAATTTAGTCGGAGAAACATCTTTCCTAATCCTTAAATGGATCACAAGTATTTTCTGTCTTATCAATTATATTCTTTTTTTTCCCCAGAGAATCCTTAACTGATATTCTTGTTTAAGTAAAAGAACAAGAGCTTTAGCAACACTCTACATGATTTCCTGTTTATAACTAAAGTTATGGATAAACCATTACTTTAGGAACATAGGAAATCTTGATTTGCTTGTCTATTGAGTTTGGTAAAAGGACACAGGGAAACAACTCAAAGTGTTTTAGGATTTTCTCTGGGAACTATTATCAAGAAAGACTTACATTCTCCCCTCCCTATTTCCGTTCATTTTAATGAGCTAAGATTTTGAAGTCTGTCTCTTATTTCTAATGAGCATTTTAAAAATAAAGGAGTGTGAAGTATTTGCTTATCATTACTCCTTTTAAAAACATCTTGTCCTATTAATTTTGTAGATGTTTATGGTTATGATTTAACAATTAAAGGAATATTTAAATAAATTGGAGAGATTTTTCAGCCATTAAGACCACATGTTGCTCTTGCAGAGTATCCATGGGTCATGTTCCCATGACCCATGTAGGGTGGCTCACAACTACCTATAACTCCAGTTCCCAGAATCCAAGAGATGGCTTCTCTCTCTCCCCTCCTCTCTCTGTGTGTGTGTATGTGTGTGTGTGTGTATGTGTGTCTCCCTTTCTCCCTCTCTCTCCCTCTCATACACACAGGCATAAATAAATAAATAAATAAAATGCTAAAACTAATACTTAGAGTTGGGGTTAGTACTGTCTTAGTTTGGCTTTTATTACCATGAAGAAACATCAATACCACAGCAACTCCTAAAAGGAAAACATTTAATTGGGGATGGCTTATAGTTTCAGAAATTTAATCTATTATTATCATGATGAAAAGCATGGCAACATCCAGTCAGATATGTTGGTACTGGAGAAGAATATGAATCTACATCTTGATCAAAAGGCAATAGAAGGAGACTGTGTGCCACATGGTGTACAGCTTGAGCTCAAAGTCTCTGCCCCCACAAGAACATAGTTTCTATAAGTCTAAACCTAGTTCACTAAGGCTTACTCTTCCTAATAGTGACACATACTATGACCAAGCATTCAAATATATCAGTCTATGGGGGACATTTATGTCAAACTACTACATTTCACTCCCTTGCTCCCACAGGATTGTGGCTAGAACATAATTCAGAAGTGCATTCAGCTCAACTTCAAAGATTATCAGTCTATAACAGTTTAAGAAGTTTAAAGTCTCTTCTGAGATGCATGCAATCTTTTAACTGTAATATTCTATAAAATCAAAATAACAAAGCAGATCATATACTTTCAACACATAATGACAATGGATATGCATTAGTGTTCCAAAGTGGAGCATAATGAACAAACAGTGGACAAAAGCACGACTAAAAATTAGCTGACTGGGCAAATTACAAACTCATGTCCAAATGTTCTTCAGATCTTCAGATCTTTGTTGACTGTAACACAGTTCTTTCTCTTCAGCTTGTTTCACTCCTTGTCAGCAGCTTTCTCTTCACAGCTCCAACATTTTGGGGTCTCTATAGGCAATAAATGCAGACTTTACCTTCACAACTTCACACAGTGTCTCTTTGGGCTTCCATGCACAGAGACCCCTGCCACACACTGGCTTCAGTGTCTTTTCTTGGTCTTGGAAGGAGATTTTATAACCCCTTTCTTTTATCTTGATTCTAAAGCCAAACTGCATGGTCAAACCTACCAAGTTCTGCTGCTTGCTAGACTGGAATACAGCTTCCTCATTTAATTAAAATTTCATGTGCTTTTTGGTTTCTCTTCTTTCACTGTTTAAGCTTGGTTGTTCTGGAATTTGCTTTGTGGACCAGGGTGACTTTGATGTCAGAGATCTACTTTCCTTTGTCTCCTGAGTGCTAGGATTAAAGGCATGTACCACCTTGCCTAGACCTAAACTATTTTTGATTTCTTTTTATAAGACTGAAGCTTAGCTAAGGTCAACATTCCATTTATTATTTTTCAATCTCTTCATCTCCTTAAACACAGGATTTAGTTCCATTCCACTTCCTTGTACCTCTTTTCTGCTTGAACCATACATTTTGTATTTTTGCTTCTTCACCTTGCTGCTTTTTCATCAAAAAGCTCTCAATAATACTGAGCACTGGTAACTCTATGACAGAGTCTCTACTAGGCTGTTTTAAGATTTCTTTTGCCAATACTGTTATGTTTATAAAAACATAAGAAGAGAGGGGATATGCTTTATGGATGTGTAGTCAGGTATGGGGGAAGGGGGTGCCTCCGGTGGCCCATACTGAGGCATCCCTTCTCCTCAGGGACCAGCCATACAGTGGTATAGTATAGAATAGAGTTTATTCAGGGCATGGGAAGGGGAGTCAAGAGGGAAGTAGAGGCAGAGAAAAGGAGAGAGAGAGAGAGAGACAGAGAGACAGAGAGAATAGAGACACAGAGGATGTTGAGAGAGAGGGTGGAAGGGAATGGGGAGAGAGGAGGAAAGGGGCAAGGGAACAGAGTGGAAGCAGGAAGACAAGAGCAAGAGAGAGAGGAAGCAAGCAGCCCTTTCTATAGTGAGTCAGGCAAACCTGGTTGTTGCCAGGTAACTGTTGGGCAGAGCTTAGACAAAATGCTAACATTTCCCCGTTTTTGGTTTAATTAAAAAAGAAAAAAAAGAAAAAATAAAAATGCGATGGTGGAGTAGGAATATGGTCATTGTGATCTTTAACCATATCCTGTTGGCTTTGGGACAATGTGTCTCTAGGAAACCTTGAAGAATGGGAATAGGGATGTTTGTCTAGTCTTAGGAGAATTGGTTGTTACCTTGTTGTCCAGGGTCTATGGATAGATCAGAAGGTCTAGTAGAAGCATCTGTGACTGTGAGAGAAGGTTGGAGTATCTGGAGGTTGCTTCTCTGGAGCTGTCTTAGATGTAGTAAATGGAAAGGGATAAAAAAGCAGCCACATTTATCACCAAAATATTACAAGAACAATCTCTAGGCAATATACTACAATTCTTCTCTTCTGAAAACTCTTAAGTCAGGCCCCACAGTTCAAATAACACCTAGCACCTACATAGCAATATCTCCATCCCTGGAAACAACTTCTGTCTTAGTTAGGGCTTCCATTGCTGTGAAAACACATCATGATCATGGCAATTTTCATCAAGGAAAACATTTAGTTGCAGCTGGCTTACATTTTCAGAGATTTATCTCACTATCCTAATGGTGGGAGGCATGGCAGCTTCCAGATAGACATGGTACTAGAGAAGGAGCTGAGAGTTCTACATCTTGATCCTTGGTTAGCAGAAGGAGACTGTGTGCATTACTGGGCATATTTTGAGCATATAAAACTTCAGACTCTCTGTGCCCACAGTGGCACACTTCTTCCAGCTTGGCTGTATCTCATATACTCAGGAAGACTGACCATGCATTTGACATGACATTCAATAGGTGGAGGTAGGAGAATCAGAAACTCAAAGTCATCCCTGGATACAAAGATAATTTGATGGTCACAGAGTACATGGAACCTGCAACAAAAACATTAATATTTAAAATAAGTGTTGCAAAAAGAAACTGAGAATAGAGATATATAATTTTCCTATGTGGAAATGTATGCTTAGGAGATTGCTTTTTGTTTTCTATGTTTTGTGAAGCAGCTACTTCCTACATTTACTATATTTTACTTTATTTTTTGAAATACGTATTTATTCATGTTTATGTATGTATGTGGATGTATGCCTGCATTAAATTCACGCAGTGCCTTTAAAACCAGAAGTGGGCATTGTTTCTCCTAGAATGTGAGTCAGAGACAGTTACGAGCCACCTCATGTGGATTCTGGGAACTAAGCCTGTCTCTTCTGTAAAAACAGTCAGCAGTCATAACTATTGAGTCATTTCTTCAGTGCCTGTAGAGTTATTTATTTTCTTTTTTATATATAAGTATTTTTAAAGTTTTCACTGAATATTTCATATATGTATATGGTGTGTTTTTGATAAAACCCACACCTACTCCCTCTCTTCCAATTCCTTTTCTGTCCCTCACAATTCACAGCAGCTGTGACTACATGCACAAGATCCAAACAGCCAAAATGCCAGCACAGATGGAGGGGCTCACAAAGTCCCAACCCAAGCTAAGGAGCTATTGATAACTGATTACTGCTGGCAGAGGGTAGAGTCCCCATACTGTAGTAGATAGTCCTATATCCATGCACATTCTACCATCAGGAAATGGACTCAGGATATTTAAATTAAAAAGAAAAGGATTTTCTGTATGAAAATCAGACAGGCTTTAAACTTGTGGCAATCTTACTACTTCTCTAGTGCTGAGATTGTAGACGTGTGCTAACATTCCTGGCTTCCACTTGTTCTAATAAAGTAAACTGGATCTGACTAATTACTAGATAGAAAGCCTTAAACTCTGTGTCTTTCCTAGTTCCTATGTCATGAATTATTCCTCTCCGCTTGAAGTTTCCATCTGTGACCCTCTTTCCATTTAACAGGCTTCTAGCCTACCCTACCCATAGTTTCTGCTCACATGCAATGTATATCTCAGCACAGTAAGGTTTAACCTCAGATGGTCTGATTAATCACTAACCTCTCTTCAGAGCTACTGATCCTTGACAAACACTATGCAATGTTTAACTAAAATATATGGTGTTCTGTGACCATGCTTTCATGGCCTGAAAGAGGCAAACTGTCAGTATTGTTTAGGAATAATAATTGGATTTATGACTCAGGCCAGAGCTATTTCAATGGTAAAGTCTGGTCAGACAGCTCATTCTCAGATACCTCCATTAGAAGCTGACTTTGGGTTTCCTGGTCAGAAGTGCTTTGCAAGTACAACAGTAATAATATGAAACTTAATGAAAGAATGTTTCCTGTGCAACCCAACTCGACAGAGAGGAAAACCACCCATCTTCGCTCCCTTGATCTCCTTCCTTGGTTGTTGCTGAACTGTGTTCCTTGCTAGTAATAAAATATGAGTTCTTTGATTACTTTCAGCAATCAGACACTTACAGTGATTAATGTACAGTTAGTGCAGTTTGCCATAGTCTGGCCTCTCCTTCCCAGCAGCTACTGCTTCACCTCCTATCACTGATAGATTCAAGCATTATTGGTTCAAATTTACATGGAAATCTGATTGGTCCAAATAATCTTTTTTTATTACTATTATATGGCATAGATTATTTTTAAAAGTAGACTGTGGTTTGTGTTTGAGTTGTTCTGAGGATGGTTTATGTCTTTCAAATACGATAAATATGTGTATATACACATGTGCATTCTCTTCTACACATAGGCATGCACGTATGCAAGTGTGCATGAATGCATGTGCATGCACCTGCATGAGCACATATACACATACAAACACATATAAACACATGCACATACGCACTCCCATGTACATGCATACACAGACTCATGCACATACTGACAACAGTTTGGTAAAAATATGTTCACCATAAAGATGAGATTAGAGGCCATTCAGTATGTAGTTAGTAAGTTGGCCTACCTTATTTTCCAATCCTGTGTTTCCCTAATGACAAATTTAGATAAGTTTACTGAATTGCCAAACACTTGGATGGGTGTTCTCTTCAAGTAAAAAATTATTGTGGTTTAGTCCCTTACTAAAACATCATGGTTGTGCAGACAATTATGGACATAGACAGACAATAATTCAAGTAGAAATGTTACCATGGATAATGTCAAGTACTCTTCTGAAATTCAGATAAGTTTTTGAGGAAGGTATGTTATAGCGTTTTGGAGAGGGTATGTTGTGGGTACAAAAGAAAGTAGAGGTTGTCTATATAACTGTGTTTTATTGGCAAACCATGAAATATGGATCTGATAAGATAAAGAGCCAAGGGACAAAAAAAGAAACAAGATTAAAAGATCGTTTACTTTACATCCTGTAGTGATCTGGGTATACTGCTTAAATCAAATAATATCCACTCAAAATAGACATTTGGGAATGATATTTCTTCTTTCATATTTATGGATGTAGTTGTTGCACAGCTGATAAAAGTGAGTCAGAGAAGGTGGGAGAGATTTTCCGTGTCATGTTGAATTGAGGCCTAACATAGAGACTTGACCTGAGATATGTTGTCAAGCTTCTGCTTTTCACTATCTCTCTTCAAAGATGACTTTAATGAACTCATGTGTTTAGTTTGTTGGAGATTCTTGACCTGTAAGAGATAAGACACTGTCTTCTGTATTACTGTTGAGTGATAAAAACCACAGACCACTGGAGACTTGGCTTCCAGGGTAGTAGGCTTCCTAGTAGGTCAATTACCTACTAGGTCTAGCTATGCTCATTATCCATCACTATTATCCATCATAACTCAATCAGTTCTCCAACATCTAATACTAAGATTTCTCTGGGAAACATTTTCTATTAATTGAAAATTATATTCAAGATAATTATTTTTTTAGAAGTATCATATTTGTTCAAACCATCCACACCCAAGAAATAATATTTTCCACCCCCTTTATTCAAATACGATTTTGTCTAAAGATCTGACATACGTGCCCACTGTGATCAGAACCCACTTCCTGATTTTTTCCCCATATCTCAGAGATAGGGCTGCTATTGGTAAAAACTAGATCTCTTTAGTATATTCTACTAACTTTATAAAGCCAAGCTCAAATGGCTTCCTTGAGAAGTCCCATATTTTAATGCACCAGATGATGCCATGCTTCAGTTTTCAATCTCATGTTTCTCCAATGACAACCTTAGATCACCAGTACTGGGTCACCATTCTCAAAAAATTCACCATAGTACACATATATAACATTGATAATATACCAGACACTTTAAGAAGTATTCTCTCAGATTTCCAAAGAATCATCTGAGATTAATTTCAATAGGCTTGTTTTGTGGGCAATAAATCAATCATGGAGAGTAAATTGGCCAAAGTTGCACAAGGACAAAGTAATAAAGCTTTGTTGTGATTTCAGGGTCCTCTATGACATTGAATCCTATGGGCTAATTAGTAGAAGAAAATCTGTTTTCCTACCTACATATTGGCTGATCTTGCATTAACTTGTAATAAGAACACACTTAATAATCTAAAGGGATTGTTTTATTTATATTTGGTCTTTAATAGTCCCAGCAATAGATGGGATTCATTACTGAACTGGAAAGTTCTTGCTCAGTCGCCCTTGGTTCTGTGTTAAGTGTATAGTTATTGTGTAGGGAAGCTTGCCAGAGTCATTTTCTGCAACCAGAGCGATACCATCAGTATGAAGCACCCAAATATTTACAGTACATTTTCACCTTTTCTTTGAATAAAATCTGATAAAACATCATGAACCTTCCTAAAGATAGAAAACAACTCCTAAGAGGTGTAATTGGATGCATTATAGTCCTCCAACCCAATCCAGAGGCCGAGTGATAAACAGCGTGGTCCTCTCCTTAGAGGTCTGAAAGAGTTAATTGCTTTGCAAACAGGGAAGGGTGATGGCTATAAAGTCAAACTGTTAGATGACAGTGAGTGGAGTTCTGAAGGTTTTATGCTTGAGACACTTGAACACAATGAGGTTTTATCTTCCTTTTACAAAATGTAGTTTTATTTTTCTCTCTCTTTTATTTCTCTCCTTAAACATGAATGATAGGTGATTAAAGGTGCTCTGAGGGGGGAAATATTTTTTGTCTTGCATGGCTGTGGAAGCCTGATTTAATCAACAAAATGCCATGTGGAGAACTAGTCTCATTTCCTTGTCATAGAAAATAAGAGAAATAAATTTAAAAGACCAGGATCTTTTAAGAAAATGTTTCCAGGGCCTGGCTCACATCTGTATCAGTGTTTCGGAGCATCACCCTGAGCGGGATAGGAAAGCATGTGACTTGCTACATAGGGTTTTCTAGGCATGTCGTTAGCTGCCCGACTAAATATCTCCAAGTCCTTGACCATTTAGCCATAAGTTGTATTGCTCTTTTTACCTCTTGCTGTGTTACAACATTCTGACTAAAGCAATTTAAGGAAGAAGACGTTTCCTGTAGTGCAGGGCCCAAGATATAGTTCATCCAGGTGAAGAAGTCAAGAAAGCAAGGGCTTCATGTAGCTGCTCACATCCCATCCACAGTCACAAAATACATATTCACAGTCAGGAAATACAAAAGATGATGAGTGAACACATATTCGCTCCAGTTTTATTCAGTCTGGGATGCCATCCAGGTCCTAGCCAAGGTGAAGTGGAGTCCTGGACTTGACTGGAGCAACTGACATACTTCATATGCTCATCTCCTAGGTGATTTTAGATCATGTAAAACTGACAATCAACATTGGCTCTTATAGATGGGTTGTCATCTCTCTGCTCTCATACAGTACAACTTATTGAGGAAAAAGTATGGCTTTGCCCAGTCCTACAAAGTATATATCTTATAAATGTATTTAGGTTTTGACACATAATACATGGGTAAACTGAAGCTGCACCTTCACTTATGGCCTTCCATGACCTCTCACTGTGCCGAGCCTCAGCTGCTCTTCATGACCCTTTCGTGCTGTCAAAACCAGTACCACCTGGGTGACTCTTACACATTACCAAGTCCTGCTGCAGCACAAGGTACAACCTTGGCTATCTCTGGAACACAGCCTCTTTGTGTTCTCAGAAAACACTTCCCAGATGTCACCTCAGTGATGCTGGTCTCTTCTTAATCACTGCTAATTTTTTAGCTCTAGCTAACCAGCATCAATAGTCTCAGTAATGCAAAGTTTTTACTTTAGTAGTTCTGGTATGTTGTTAATCACAGCTGATACTTCAGGCCCACCTAACCAAAACCACAGAATCTTTACAATCAAAACAACATGGCCCTGATAAGAGTCTTTAATCTTCCCTCTGAAATTTCACAAGCCAGGCCTCCATCTCTGCACTGTTTTCAACATGATCTTCCAAGCTCCTTACAGAACATCTCACAGAGCTCTTAACAACCAATGGCTCTTCTAGCTCAAAGTTTTAAAGTCCTTCCACAGTACTCCCCAAAACATGGTCAGGTTGTCACAGGAATATACCACTCCTGGTACGAATTTGTCTTAGTCAGGGTCTCTATTCCTGCGCAAATATTATGACCAAGAAGCAACTTGAGGAGGAAAGGGTTTATTTAGCTTACACTTCCACATGGCTGTTGATCACCAGAGGAATTCAGGACTGGAACTCAAGCAGGTCAGGAAGCAGGAGCTGATGCAGAGGTCATGGAGAGATGTTTCTTGTTGGCTTGCTCTTAACCATTGAGCCATTTCTCTAGCCCCTTGACTTGCTCAGCCTGCTCTCTTATAGAACCCAAGACTTCCAGCCCAAGGATGGCACCACCCACAAGGGCCCTACCCCCTTGATCAACAATTGAGAAAATGCCCCACAGATGGATCTCATGGAGGCACTTCCCCAACTGATATCTCACAGTTATCTCTGTGATAACTCCAGCCTGTGTCAAGTTGACACGTAAAACCAGCCAGTACAATAGATTTTATCATAATTGAATAATAAAATAAAATAAAACAGGAGCTAAACACTGGAGAATACTTGTTAAATAATCCATAAAAATGCTTGAAGAAGAATTGAATGGAATGACTGGTTACTAGACAGGCATCAGAAAATTAAAAGAAAGAAAGAAAGAAAGAAAGAAAGAAAGAAAGAAAGAAAGAAAGAAAGAAAGAAAGA
>JADRCC010578768.1:0-15076 GCA_019843855.1 Hylomyscus alleni
CAATCATAATAAATCATGTTAGCACTCCAATAATGATATTACAATGCATTTGGTGAGGCTACCACACTGGTCAGGAGGGACACTGTACAAGCTACTGACAAGCAAATACATTGCTCCAACCACCTCAGGAGAAAAATCATTCCAGGCAGAGAAAACGGTTGCATGGAATTACTATTTATTCTAGAAAGTGCAAGAATTTGCCTCTACACAACACTGACAGCTTAAATATAATGTACATGAAATAAAGGGACCAAAATGAAAAAAAAAAAGATTTCTTAATGGATTTGGATTTTATTGTTGAGCAATGGAAAATAAGTAAAATGTTTTAAAATCAAAGAAGGACACAGATTCTGTTTTAGAATGCTGACTCTTGCTTTAGTTTGAAAAACAGACTGCAGAGTAGCAATACTGAAAGTCAGGACTGCAGTGGAAGCCGCTTCAGAGAGGACTGGATGGACAAATGGGTTTAAATGAGTATTCATGGAAAAAAGACATGAACCTGATTGTAAGTGAAAAGAGAAGTCCATCATTGGTTTGGATAAAAGAGAGCTAGGAGAAGGCAAAAAGGAATTGGGTAGAACAGGAACCCAGAAGTCAGTCTTGGGCTGGAGAGATGGCTCATAGTGAGCTAGCTGGTCAATTAAGCCCCCACACTGGACAACTTATAAATACCATTTAAGTCTAACTCCAGCAGATCAACTCTTCTTCTGGATGCTGAAGGTGCACACAGGCGTGTGCACATACGCATATACTTACACGCATATACACAATTAAAATGTGATCTTTACAATTAGGGATTCATTAAGTCAGTCTTCAACAACTATGTGAATGAACTTATGTTCATTGGGAAAACAGAGAAGTAGCAGACATTAGTGGGAGAAGGAGGAGACATTCTGTTTGAGACACTGATTGAATTTTCAGAACGGTTAGAACATCCCACAGGAGGCAGGAAAGCATTCTATCAGAATAGTTTGCTATTGACTACCAGTTGTATATACTGGTGTAGATCTAAAGGAGAGTCTTGAATTGTGCCAATATTATTTTTCTTCCTTCACTCTGACTGATTCTTTACTTAGGTCAAGCTTTCTGAAATTCCCAGTTCAGTTTCTCATGTTATTGGGGTTAAAAAATAAGTTAAAATGCTACTCCAGGGGACGATGAGGAAAGCCCCGGGTGCTTGCCAGCTGTGGTCCCAGGACTCCCACAAATTTTCTGAAGAGTAGATCTGACTCAGTAGGTAAAAACTGTAAACTGCATTTATTGTAGGAAAGTCTGATATTGCTCAGCGTGTGTTCCATACATCTGCTGTCTTGCTGTGACATTTCTCCATCTAAAGATGCCTGAGAATGCTGCCACATCACTTTGCCTTAGCTAATGTGGTAGCTTTTATCAAAAGTTAAGAGAAATGAAAAGTGGAGTTAGGAGAAATGAAAAGTGGAGTTCTCTATGCAGTTGAGTTCTCTGTACTCTAAAAGCGAAGCAGGTTTGTAGCACAGCAAGCTTGATGGAATATTCTGGAAAGAGCTTTTGTGCAAATGGAACAGAACATAAAAGAAGATATGTCCTTCAGTACACAATTACAAGCAGAAATGGGACTGTTCCTAGATCATTTTAGACTTTGAGTAGCTCTGCTAGGTACTCTATAACCATGAGCAATTGCCTTACCAATTGCATCAGGCCCTTAAGAAAATGTATTTTCAAGCATACTGGTAACTCACATGCGCCCCTCCTCAATATGCACTGTGTCCTCTGTGGTTTAGTCAATGTTTTGCCTTTGAAATTAATTTTCTGAGATTCATTCATAAATGACACTGACATTCAAAATGTGTTTCCCTTCTGAGAAACTGAGGATGCTGTGTTTCAGATGATTTTTCAAGAAAGAGTCACCAAAATCCCCAAATCATTTCATTTATTATATCAGAATCATGTTGCACTCTTCATGAAAGGGCCTATCATTCACCTTAGGAACCATTTCTTTCTTTCTACAAATCAAAGGCACATAGTTACTTACCCAGATCAGAAACCTTTCATGTGCAATAAAGTTAACATTTTTCAGGCAGAAAGAACTTCATCTTGTGTCTGCATTGTCTGTCTGTGTTACCCTATGAACTTACCTGAAAACCTCCTTGTGGTTGGGTCAAGAAAGACATTTTTGATGATTCTTCATGCTGGTAACACTAAATTACATTTTGTTAATCCCATGTATCTTCACAAAAAAATTTGGTCTCTCATTGGAAAGGAAAATTGAATAGGTCTTACAGGTGGGCTGGGGGATGGGATGAGAAGAGAAGAATCAAGTGGGAAAAGATAGGAAAGATGGGGTTGAAAGAAGAAATATAGAAAGAAGAAGCTAGAATTGAGGGACATTTGAGGGGTCGTATGGAAAGCTAGTGCAGATGAAACTTTCTAAAATATATGAAGGCAATCTTAGTGAAGTCTCCAAACAATGGGGGTGATAGAGTCCCAACTGTTCATCTCTTGTAACCAAATGAAGTTTTCAGCAGTGAGACTGGATTATATCCAATTGGATTTTGGTCAAAGGGATACCTTGGAAATCTCAAACAACCCAGGCTGCTGGCAAAGAAATAGGTTTCCCTCTAGCAACTGACAGCAGGGACCCATTGCTGAAGGCAATAACACCCAATTCTTTGAACCTGGTTCCTAATTAAAACATTCACCCCTACATTCTGGTGTCATTGGTATGAGAAGGTACTTTACAGACTACCAAAAAGAGAAATATATACACCAATCCAACCACAATGCCTTTGACCTACAATGCTGTCCTGCCTGAAAAATATACTAGTGTGATTTTGTCACAAAGCTTGTGGGAGTAATCAAACAATGTCTTTCACCTCAAGGACCCCTTGAAGAGATGAAATCTACATGCTACATGGCTTGGGTGACCAAGAGTCAGAGGCTAGATAGCCCGTAGCCCTATAGTAAAACCAAATACTATTTTTTTTTAATAAAAATTAGTAATAAAACGACTACTAATAGTGGTCTGCTATACTCATAGATCAGTACCTTATTCTTCCATCATCAGAGAAGATTCCTGATGAAACAGGTGACAAAAAACACAGGGACCTGTAGCCCAACATTATGCAGAGAGAGAGCGAGAGAGAGAGAGACAGACAGATAGACAGACAGACAAACAGACAGAGACACTGTCAGAGAGAGAGACAGAAAGATAGAGAGATATAAAGATGGGGAGGTAGAAAAACAGAGAGACAGAGAGACCTTGAAACACTCAGCTCTAAATGAGAAGTCTCCATGAAATCCCTCCCTCAGAGTTTAGGAAACCTCATGGAAGAGGAGGCAGAAAGAGTAAAAGAGCCAGAGGGAATGGAGGATACCAGTAGAACAATTCCCTCTAAATCAACTCAGCAAAGCTCATTTGAACTCACAAGAGACTGAAGCAACAAATCGAGGACCTGCAAAGGTCTGCACCAGGTCCTCTGCATATATATTATATCTTTCAGCATAGTGTTTTTGTGGGACTCCTGAGTGTGTGAACAAGTGGTTCTTTGATCCTGGTGCCTTCTCCTAGGCTTCTTTTCCCTTCTGTTGGTTTGCCTTGTCCAACTTTGATGTGATTGTTTTTGTTTTATCTTAAATTTAATTTGTTGTTTAAAAAACTGGTCTCTGCCTTTAAAATACTATGATATGAATAATGAAAAAAAATGACTTCAACTCATGTCAAGAACTGAAAGTGGAAATGTTAAAATATCATCATTATACATGATCTGGCATCATTATTATAAAAAGGCTAGCACTTTTGAAGTGGTCATATGAAGGCATTCATCAAGATCTTTGCTAAGAGCAATATTAATTTATCTAGAAGTTTTGTAAAAATAACTAGGAGGTTTGCATTTGTTTTAAACATTTTCTTTTACTGTACTGATAGGGGAGAGGTTCATAGATTATGAAATGGCTGAAAATAGAGTGACCAACACTGGGTGGTCTAGTTTATCAGTCGCAAATTGTTAGGACCAAGAAGATCAGGCTGATGCACTGTGCCATTTAAAGGACTACTGAGGATCAGAAAGAAGAAACAAGAACTCTGGAAGGTTTAGGTTTAGACTTTTCTAAATCCACATTTAATAAGAATTCTAAATGCTTTAACATCCCTCTAGTCCATCGCCCACCATAGGTAGTGGAAAGAAAAAGTTAATAGGGCAAAGGAGGATGTGAACCTGTTTAGAAATGGTTCTTTGGAGCAAATCCAATCTGTGTTGTCGGAATATCAGGAGTTCAGGTCACAGGAATCAGCATTAGCAGCAGCTTGATTCAGAAGAAACCACACGGCTTTGCCAATTGGCCCAAGTCCACAGAAGCCAAAGCCACTGGAATGTCTGGAACAACCAAACATCCTTTAGTGGCATTTCTCTCTATGAAGTCATGACAAATGATGACCAGCAAAGAATGGCAAGGCAAACCAATACCATATAGTGTTGCCTGTAAAGATCAACATCAGGAAAGCCCAACAATAACCAGCAAAGGATGTTAATGCCTATACCCTATAAGACCAATACCACACAGTGTCATCCACTGTCTGTTAGGTTATATGTATATTTCCAAACATCACATGTTCTCTCAAGTGTCCACTCTAGCAAAAAAATTACATGCCCTTTTTCCAGGCTGCTTCCAGAAAAACATCATGTCTGTTCTCAGCAAAACATCCTCCAACATGTCTGTTTCAGCAAAAACATCCCCTCATAAGAGAGTTTCCAGAAAAAAATACCACAAGACACAACTGAGTCTCCAAAAAACCCACAAATTTCCACTTCACGGAGGTAAGTAAGCTTAGCAGCAGGACAGAATGATTGTCCTCTTTAAATAGTTCTGTGAGACAACAAGGAACTGAAGTCCATTTTGCATGGAAGATTA
This sequence comes from Hylomyscus alleni, assembly GCA_019843855.1. Classification (NCBI taxonomy): domain Eukaryota; kingdom Metazoa; phylum Chordata; class Mammalia; order Rodentia; family Muridae; genus Hylomyscus; species Hylomyscus alleni. Next base: position 4,888 of record JADRCC010578768.1, read on the forward strand.
TATGGCCATAGGAGCAACATAGAGAAGAAAGCTCACAGGCAATGTATTTGAAACCCTCACGATTTCCCCAAATGGGAATGCAGCACAGAATACTGATTTTAATTTTAGACTTTACATTGTCATAATTTTTTTCATCAGAGGCAGAAACTGAGATTCAGAAAACTTTAATAATGTCAAGGATCGCAGAGGTAAAATATGGTATGAATAAATTTCAGATAAGTTTTGTATCTCCAGAGATGAAGAAGTATTTATTTCTTATCTAACATAATTATTGTGTGCTATAGTTTCAAGTCCACTCTGCTTTCTTATTGAAATATTCCAGGATATTCTCAGTAAAAACCTAAGCAAGTTGACTTTACTTAAAGGGAAAAATACATAAACCTTGCCTAGAAGTTACAGTAGGTAGACTGGTGCCTTCAGTTTCTCCAAGATGCTCTAATCCTTGAAACACATAAATATATTGCCTTTCATGGCAAAAGAGATTTTGTAGATATATTTAAGTATCTATAGATGGAATTAGCATCCAGGGTATACAAATGGGCCTAGTACTATTGCATAAAGATACGATAAGTGAAGGAGACAAAAGACACAGAGGGGGCATGATGCATGAAGCTATGGCCAGGCAGACAGCTTCCAAAAGACCAAAAAAAAAAAGGCAAAAAAAGATAAAATTTAAAAAAATACCCTGAACCTCTAGTGTGCTGGTTCTTAACCATCCTAATACTGCAACCATTTGATATAGTTAATAACAATAATAATAATAATAATAATAATAATAATAATAATAATAATAATAATAACAATAACAATATGGTTCATGACTCAAACATAAAATTTCATTGCTATTCCATAACTGTAATTTCACTACTGTTATAAATTGTAATGTATTTATCTGATAAGTGACCACCAAAGGGGTTGTGATTCACAGGAAACAACTCTCTCAAAGGCTTGCTTTTAGCCTTGTCAGACCCCTGCCATACTCCAGACCTCTAGCACTGTATGCTAAGGTAATCATATTCATTGAAGCCATGAGAGTTGTAGTTGCAGCAATCTGAAACTAAAACACCCACAGCAATCATTGATGTTTTCTTTAAATATTTATTTTATTTTGTTTGCACATCTCCAGGTTCCAGGAAGCATTTTATACCCATGAATCTTAACCTATGTTCCTCTGATCTTTCACAGATACTTTCAGTGTCTTATTCTACTTCACTCAAATTCTGCATCGGGTCTAACATCTTATGTTATATTATTAGGTACACATCTTAACTCCTATGTCCTTCCTAAGGATCCCCACTTCCGTCTTTTTTCTTCTTAACACTTCCTTTATTGTGAGTCCCAGCTATTTATACCTTCAATTTCTACTGTATTGGATCCTTCTAGTCTCTGATTGTCTATTCACATCAAGGTTTCTTCTCCATTGCTGATCTACCAGCAATATTCTTACTCATCTCAGGACGACTCAGATCAAATGCCTGTTCTTTGAGGAAGTCTTTCTTGTTCACCAGGCAGATTCAGAACCCCATAAAACCCAAGGATGTCAGAGTTTTTACACCAGTTGTAATCTACTGAACACTTTTCATCTAACATCTACCATTTTCATTAAACACACCTCTTGTGTGAGGATGGTTCATGTCTTCTTTTAGCTATATTTCTAACATTATGCCAAGCTTCTACCATGAAGTATATAATCAGTAAACAGTTGTTAAATAAAAGAATTTACCCTGGTATGAATTCTCAACAATAGTTCCCATGACTGAGAAGATAGCACAAATATTGTGTGCCACATTATTTACAGGAAATTTATTCTATTCATCATAAATAAAAACATAGAATTACAGTAGTTACTATAATATACAGAATAGCCATGATTGTATTTAAAATACAGTCGATGATGGGCTCTCTGCTTTTCATTTTGTTTCATTTTGTTTTGTATTATTGGAGGCTTTCTAAATTTTTCCATACTATCCTTTTAACACATGTGGAATCTGAATTCAAATGGCAACAATTGTTTGACATCTTCTTAGTGTAGTATAGTAAAGAAAAAAAGATAGACCTAAGTCTTCATACCAGAGAGTACAGTGGGTCCATGGTGCATGGCATATGACATTTGACCTCAAGACACTATATGGGAAGGTCCCAAGGGCTCTTTCCTTTCAACATCAATGTATACACACATGGCTAAGATGTAAGACAGAGCTCCATCTTAGAAATATTTTCTATGCCAAAGAAAAGCCTCAAGGAGACTTGGCATCCTTTACAGGTCTAGAAGCTTTCTCTCTGCCTAAAATTTACCTTGGAGGAATCAGTGAAGCCTAGAACATGTTCAGAGAAATGAGAGGGAATTCACAAATCCAGGGTAACTGTCCTTAGCCTCCTGAGTAATTGGCAAGGCTTTCCATTTTCAAGCCAAAAAAAAAAAAAAAGGCATCTTATTCGAACAAAGAAAGTAGTCATAGTCACAGAGCTGAACAAGTGGCTGCATCCAGACAGCATATTGTGGGTTATCTTTTCTTCAACATGAGAAAAGCAAGTTTTAATTGATTCAAGAATCAAAGTTATACTAACTTCCCTTGAGGAAGATTGATTTCAGCTCTTGAATTATGTATTGTTCAGGCGACATATTCTTTTAAAATGTCAATTCTTCTTCAACTTGGAAATTCAGAGAAATCCCAGTACAAAGCCCAGCAGGTGTTTGTTATTTATCTGTTGCTTGCTTGTTCTGGAAATTGGCAAACTGACTCAAAAATTTACATAGAATGAAAAAGGCCAAGAGTACCCAGGACAATCTTGATAAAGAACAGAGCAAAACAACTTATCTTACCCAAAATCAGAAATTATTATAAAACCACAATGATTGAGTGATTCCGAGATGGATGCATGAACAGAATAAAATCATCACTGGTATGGTCTAAAAAGCCCAGAATCAGATCAACACATTATTATCACCCTGCACATTGGAAAGGATATTTTCTGCTTCCAGTGTCTAAGACTTCTATGCAAAACAGAGAATTTGGGAGTGGGGTTGTCAGAAAAGGAGTCTGTAATTAATTGTATTGATACTCTGGCATGGAAGAAAATACCAAAGACTGCAGAACTGATCATCAAATAGCCTTGTCTAACTGCAGCGAAACTACAGCCATGCTTGTGGTGTGCTGATGAGCATATGGAGGGTATCTATGGACACTGCCAATCATCAGAGTATCTTTCAGAAGAAAAATCTAGGCATTGCACATAGAGAGGTCAAGCTGGTGCCTGCATAGAAACTTCACCCATACATTCTAGTCTCTTTGTTACAAGAAGATACTCTGCAAGCTATGGAAAGAGAAACTTGGGCACCAAATAAGCCTCAAAATCCTTGACCAACAATCTTTTCTTCTTGAGAGAGATGGTGGTACAGATCCTGTGAAAGTGGTCAATCAATGTTTGGTTTAACTTGAGGCCCAGACCAGCAGATGGAACCCATTCTCTACACTACCTGAATAGCTAGGAATCAGAGACTGGATAGCACACAGATGTAGGGTTCCTATCAGGCAGTAGATAGGAGTGGGTAAAGTGACCCACAGCTAGACATTATGTAGAGAGAAAGAGTTTAAATTGGAAGTTTCCAACAGGTCCCTCCCATAGGACATTAGGGAACCTTATGCAGAAGAGGAGATGGAGAACACCAGGAGAACATGAGTCACTGAATCAACTAAGTAGGGCTCGCATGGGTTCACAGACACTAAAGCAACAAACATGGGACTTGCATGGCTTTGCCTCTGGTCCTCTGAGTATATATTTTGGCTGTTATCTGGGTCTTTTTGTAGGAGTCCTAACAGAAGAAGTATGTGTATCTCTGGCTCTTTTGCCTGCTCTGGGGACTCATTTCCTCCTATTGAATTGCTTTGTCCAACCTCAATATGAGGGTGTTTGCCTTGTCTTATTGTATCTTGTTGTCTCATTTGGCTGTCATCTCTTGGAGATCTGCTCTTTTCTGAAGAAGAAATGTATAGGGAGTGTATCTGAAGGAGAGAGGAGGTGGGAAGGAGTTGCAAAGATTGGAGGTAAAGGAAACTATAGTAGAGGTGTATTGTATGAGAGAAGAATCTATTTTCAATTTTTTTAAAGAAAACCTAGACACAGAAGTGATGAGAAAGAGGGAGAAGTATGACCACAAATCCCTTTACTTGTGAACATTAGCAGCTATATGAGAACACTTGTTAAGAGTAATAGTCACTTCGTTGTATCCTTCCTTGTCTGCCTAAGTTCCTCTTTTTGCTTACCCTAAAAGGATCATTCAGTGAAAATATTGGAAATGTTTATTTATAATTCATCTAAGTGAACACAGCATACTGAATAAGTAAACAAATAATACTCATGTGATCTATAGCAAATATGGTATTTTATTACAATAGAAAGGGGGTAATTTTTTCCAATAAATTACCCCAGATCAATTAGACATCCACGTGAGAAAGATTTAGGGCTCCATAAGCATAATCAGTTTCAAATGAATTATAGATTAAATGTGAACAATGGAAAAGTTAACCTTGTAGAAGATCAATATCCTCATGCCTTGAAACAGACAGGAATTATTTGAACAGTACATAAAAAAGTCCCTAATGATAGTGGACAAAAATCAGATGAATTAGGTTATATTAAATTAGCATACCCAGAGAGAATGAGTAAGACAAAAAAAGTGGCAGCAAAAATAAGTAACAATTCCTATGAATCAATGGAAGCATTTGAGCATATACATTCATGACAACATGTTCATCTATCACACATACACTTGTCATTCCTGTGGGTCTGAGTCCTCTGTTTTTGAATGTCTCACAAGTGTATAATCACCTTAAGGTTTGAGATTCATTCCAAGGATTATTGGCAGAATAATCCTTGCTACTATTTATGATAAAGGCCTTAGTCTATTGCTTCCTTGTCACATAGGTGATCCTATACATGTCACAACAAGATAGATGGTTTCATCAGAGCATGCAGAAAGATAGTAAGCATGACAACATGAAGGAAAACACACTCTTTACTTCTACTATTTCCAACACACCTGTAAAGGTGGGGAATAAGACATAGACACTGTTATCGGCACAAACAGAACCCTCAAGCACTCCTGATAGATGTATATCCCATCATAACAATTCTGGAAACTATCTCAAAGTATTTATTAAATACATGCATGCATAATCTCTGACTCAGTAATTGCATCCCTCACTCAGGATTATATTCTCAAATTCCATCCATTTCCCTGCAAGATTCATGATGTAGATGGGACTTGAGAATAACATCATGAGTGAAGAAGCCCAGAGCCAGAAATACACATATGGTATGTATTCACTTATGAGTGGACATTAGCTATAAAGTACACAATAAACATGCTACAATCCACAGACCCAAAGAAATTGGGAAATAAAGAGGTCCCAAGGGATGACATGCGAATCTTACTCAGAAGTGAAAACTAAATAGTCATCAGAGGTAGGTGGAGAGAGGGAACTGGGATGAAGTTCAGGTGTGGGGAGACACTGGGCAGGAGAGAGCTGGGAGAATGAAAATCAGTGGGAAGCATGTCTGGGACTAGCTGGGGGCCAGGGAGGGGAGGACACAGGGAGTCTAGGGGACATGAACCTCCATTGAGATTCCTACCAGAGAGAAATATAGAGAATGCAGCGACCACTCCTGTAACTAGGCAAGACTTCCAGAGGAAGGAGGCAGACATCAATCCACCCACACCTTCAACCCAAAATGTGTCATCTCTAACCCACTAATTCTTTGACTTTCTATCTAAGTATACGTGTGAGGAACAATCACAGAAACAGGAATACAGATGTTACAGAGAGCCTTTCCACTAAGGTTAGTTAAAGGAAAGGAGTTACCTCTCTGTTTCCAATCCCTTGTAACCAAGAGCTATGGAGACTAATATTGTCACCTGAGGCAGATAATGGTATCCTGTGAGTCCATTCTGAGGAAGATTATAAGGGACACAAATGTCAATACTTCTTAAGAGGCAGTTGCTTTCCATATACCTTATCAATCTAAGCTTTGCATTGAAGTGGTCTTGGGCTAAAGCAGAGCACAGCAGTCAAGCTTTCTTGATGCTTTTTGAGTCAATGAATCTCATGTACATAATAGAAAGTTCGTAGACAACTGAATGAAAAAAGTAAAAGAAGCAAGAGACGGTGAGGAGAGAGATAAGACTGATAAGAGAGAAAGCAGAGAGAGAAGTGGGAACAGAGAAAGCAGAAGGGAGAGAGAAGAGAGATGTGGAAGAGAGAGTAATTTATATAAAGAGATAAGAATAAAATAATATCTTCAATAAGACTTCCAGGAAACTTGTAGTATATCAAACAAACGGCTTGACTGATTCACTAAGTCAAACTGCTATTTGTTCATAACTATAATACTGATAAGATTATTGCTCTGGAAGACAAAATTATCTATTGAAAGTGGCAGTTTTTAATCAGGTGCCACTATAAAGGTCACAAATAGAAATGGTATGATACCATTCTCAATGACCATTTAATTCAAGTTTCTTTACATCCCGTATTCCATTTATCTTAAGTCATTTAGCTCACAGGATTATCAACCTCACACAAGCAGTGCAGAGTCCACATCAGCCACCATCTTTGACATTTGCCATTATTTGTGTTCTGTGTAAATGCTTCTATTACACGTTATCTCCCCCCATTAACAGCCATTTCAAATCTTAAGCTGAAATGTGCTTTGCCTTGAGTTTTTAACCAGGAAAAGAATAGTGAATCTAATGTAATTTAAATCAATATTTAGCATGTGTACATCCTGTAATAACAGGATTTCATTCAATTTGGCTATTAGCACTTTATGATACCATCTGTCTCCTAATTGCATTTTTAATGGCAGTGGGTCATATATTTCAGCATCTGGAGAAACCTGGGAAATTGTATAAGGAGATGTGAGTAAATGAAACAACAAGATTACTAGCTTAGTATAAATATCTCCATAGAGTCAGGAGGAAAAAACACTGTAATTGTGACCTTCAAAGTCCTTTTCATAAAATGTTCATGATTTGTAGGCTTAAGAAAATATGCTTCTCTGTAGTATAGGTGTTCATGTATATTTTTAAAGTATCCAGATAAGTATATGTAACATGACCTTAAACTTTCTATTTGGCAAAGACAACATAAAAAGAAGTGATTTATTCCTAACAAACAAAACTAACATTGACTTTAAACAAGTCCATAGAATAAGTACATAAAAATAGTAAAGTATTTAAGTAAGTATTTTTACTATCTAAGACATAGTAAAAATTAGCAAACTCCTATCTAAACTACAAAAAGTATAATATTCATCTTGTTTCTTTTTCCTGATACAAATTATCAAAGTTGAAAGATTATTAACACAATTAATAGGCATATTGAACAACAAGGTATACATAAATAAACAATTTGGGTATAGTTCCACATTTAGCCAGCAATTATTTAAGATAGTGAAAATTGCTCTCATACAATCAAAAGTTTACTTTCATGCCATGTCTGTTCTCAGAAAAAAAAAAATGCTTCTCATATTTTCAGTTCTCTTCCATAAGTTATACTCAGGAACCACTGATTCTTTCATGGAGTGCCTAACGCACACTTCATCTGAGAATTTCTTATGCCTGCCTTGTTGCTGATCACTTTCCTGGGGCAAGGAGTGTGCAAAGACCTTGTTTTGGGCTTCAGCATACTCTTCTCTAAAGCCCTATGCTTGCATACTGCTGGTTTCCTTTCCTTTGATCCCATCGTTCTGCTGACAATGACTCTAATTTTGGAAATGTAGGCTATACGTGTTATATTAATGCAATATGGCATGAATAAACAAATCACTGGATCCAAACATTCCCTGTTTTCTACCTAGATATCAATAAGAATTCATTAGAATAATTTAATTTGGTTAACCTCTTCTGACAAAAGTATGATGAAGACGGACAGACATTAGTAACTTGAAGGGACATGTCTTCCCACAATGAAATCCTATGATGAAGATTATTACATACCATTATTTCTATCATTGATGGAAGAGAGCTTCTGGAAGCACAGATTTCCCTTACAAGCCAGGTTATTTCTACAACCAGAAGAGAGGCCTAGGACACATTTTCTGGTTTGACTGAGTAGATTCTTGCAGCAGAACTTACACTGTATAATAGGAGAACAAGAATACAATGTCAGCTATTGTAAGAGAGGGAGTGTTTATGACAGTTCTAACCAGTGTGCTACCCATTTGCAAGCCATAGTGAATACAATGAGTCACCAGGACTCTCCCAATAAGTTAATACCATCCAAGAATATCCACTCAGTGTTCTGTCCAAATCCCTGGGTGTAGAAGAACAGAAAATGCAAATAATCTCTCCAAAACATTATGAGTTAGATAAAGGGGAACTGAGTACAAAAGAAAATATAAATGCCAGCATAAGAGAATATGTACTAAGTGCCCAGGGTCTTGTTGGTTCATTGAAACTTTATCAACAATAAGTCATGGGAATTTTTTTTCCTAGTCTCATTGTAAATCATACATACACACAGTGAATTCCCTATAGCCTAACTTGAATCTGACACACGCACACACACACACACACACACACACACAACCCTGACAGTAATAATAAGTGTTTGAAGTAATTAAAGAAAGGAACTTGGTCGATAGAACACCAAGACAGAAAGAGAGGTCACTAATTCTCTTCCAATACAGTCACCATTTTATGTTATAATATCTGAAATCAATGACAGTGCCTGGGTCTTTGATCATCCTGCCAGTCTTCTGGAGACTCCAGATGGCTGCCTGCTTTGCAAGTCTCACATTCTATTACAAGGATGCAACAGAAAGCCATAAACCTGCTTTGAATATGTGACAGTCCACCTTTTGGGTCAGATCAAACACTCATCTTTGGTAAAGGCAGCACCTCCTGCTTGTCATTTTTCATTTACTATGTTAAGGGAATTCTCATATCTAATATTTATGAAGAAAAGCTTAGACACTAAACTACTCTATACTCAGCTTCACTTAAATAAGCAATCTTGTTTATGAAAAACTTGGGAAGTTCTACAATAAGTAAATGCCACAAAACAAAAGAGCTACTTACTGGATAATAAGGGAGGCATATGGCAGTGTCACCAAAATATGAGGAAAGTTATCATGACTGACAAAAGAAAAAAATCAGAAAAATGAAAGAAAAGAGACAAAACTAAATTATCTTGCAAAGGAAATGAAAATTGCATTTGCTGACAAAATATTATTGATTTTATTATGATAATTAAAAAATTTAAAGGACTTCTGCATCTGTTTCCATCAGCTTCTGGATAAAGACATCTCAGAAAACAGTTATGCTAGGCTTCTATCTGGGAGCAAAGGCCAGTATCAGTAATAATGTCAGGGGTTGCCTCTCTCCAGTGGGGTGGATCTGCAGTTATTCCCTCGATCTCTGCTCCATCTTTATCCCTGCTTCTTCTAGGCAGGACAAATTTTGAGTTAAAGGTTTGTGAGTGGGTGGTGTCCCCCTCCCTCCACTGGAAGTCCTGCCTGGCTACAGGAGACGACATCTTCAGGGTCCATATCCCCTGACACAGATCAACAATAGGTGGAACTCAGGGAGTCTTATGGAAGGATGGTGGAAGATTGAGGGATCCAAAAGGATCAAAGGCACCATAACAAGACTACAGAGTTAGCTAACATGGACCCATTGGGGGGCTCACAGAGACTGAACCACCGACCAAAATGCATGCAGGAGCTGGCCCTAGATCCCCTACACAAATGTAGCAGTTATACAGCTTGTTCTTTTTGTGGGTCCTCTAAAAATTAGAGCAGGAGCTGTCTCTCACTCTGTTGCCTGCCTATGGATCCTTTTCCTGTAGCTGGGCTTCCTAGTCTGGCTTCAGTGGGAGAGAACGTACTTAATCCTACAACTTGTTGGTACCCATGGGTTTGGGGTCGGGGAATCCATTTCTCTGAGGAAAAAAGCAGAGGAGGAAATGGGGAGGGAGGTGTGAGAGTGGGAATGGAAGGAGAGGAGGGTGGGGGGCTACAATCAGGCTGTAAAGTGAATAAATAAATAGATAGATGGATAGATAGATAGATAGATAGATAGATAGATAGATAAATACAGTTTTAAAAATAAAAATAATGTAAAAGAAATACACACACACATATATATATATATATATATATATATATATATATATATATATATATA
>JADRCC010578768.1:15086-59502 GCA_019843855.1 Hylomyscus alleni
TATATATATATATATATATATATATATATATATATATATATATATATCAGAGTCAAGTCACCAGGGTTACTTTTAGAATACCTTTAGAAAGAAAAAAATAGTATTCACTTTGTAAAAAATAACGATGTTTATCATTTCAGAAGGATCAGAGGAAAGTAAAAAGATGCTCATTCATTAAGACTTCGCATGCCAAATTCCACCAGTCACCCTTCTGAGAAGCCGTGGCAGACCCGTGTTAGGAACTAAAGAGGAGAAGAAAACTGTAAACGAAAGTTAAACCAACCCAGAGTACTTTCCTAAGAAGAAATCTGTTCAGATAAATGAGGTGGGATTTCCTGAGAAGAAATCTGTTCGGATAAATGAAGTGGGGATTTCAAACCAATGCAAGTCCAATGGAATAGAATGCTAGGTGATCAAACATGTTTGTCACAAGGAGTCTTCCCATGTAGCATGCAGACAAGTAGAGATGGGAGTTGAATGAAGGGAGTCTAATTAATAAGGAGCAAAGTAACTTGCTTTAAACAATTTTTATTAATTTAATTTAGCCAAATGCTTGGATTAAAGCCTGTATTCAGTATGTAGCTATAGTACGAAATGAGAAAGAATAGAAGTAAACACGTAACAGAAACTATGATAAAATAAAGAGGCTGTGAGGAATGGAGGAACAAGGGGAAAGTAAATTTTTAATTCATAAAATTTTGGATCACAGCCATGGATGTTTAGAAAAGAAAATGAAGATGGGCTGGAAATGAGAGCACCACTAAAATTTAAAATAATGAAAATTTAAAATGAACAAAATTAAGCCTTATTTTTGCAGAGCACAAAGGGATAATTATGAATTGCACTCAATAGTTTTTATTTTATTATGAAGGAAATTATACACTCATGAAGCTCAACTAATCTTACAGAGAAACTATATCTCAGCTAAGTAACACAAGGAACATAAAAGCAAGGAACATAGCTTTCATGGAATGAAATCTATTTTGTCAAAGTTAATCTGAGTTTCTCCAACTTGTGAAGGAAGACGGTGACACTTGGAGCATGCTTTAGTAAGGATTTATTGGGCTCGCAGATGACCTGACAGAAACAAGCCATCGTTATAAGTTTAAATAAAATGTATGTCATTGTGTATGCAAATGAAATTGAAAATAAGCAGAAAAATTGTTCTCACTGCGCATTTTTAATTCATACTTGCTCTCACTTTAGACTTACCAATGTAACTATTAAAAATAGAAAATGTCAAATCCATAGACCCTGCATGTCCTGCATAACACAGAAGCCTCTAAAGAGTTAGATGATTACGATTCGTTTTTCATGACTAAAGAGTTTCAGATAGCATTATTCAGATAGCAGTTGCAGTTTATCTGTAATTTCCTTTTGCACTTCCTTTATGTTGTTTTGTAAGCTGTTTTAAATTTACCATTAATTGATGACTTTCATCTTGTGGACATTAAACTTGAGAATCACAATCTCAGTCTCCTAAAAGGCCACAAAAGAAATTTACTCCATGCTGAGCTGAAGAGCATCTTAAGCGGAAATTCTGGTGAAACTAATTCCCTTTTCAACCTCTGGGAATCAAGCCATAGCTATAAACTTACTCCCAGAAGGCAGAAGATGAATGGGAAGAAAATCCCTTGTGTAATTCAACATTCATCTTGTAAAAATATGTGCTGTACTCACAAGAGCAAAGTATTGCTGGAGGTTCTGGAGTTAAGGCCATGCAAAGGTAGAAAGGAGCCTGATGTTAAGAGGCTGATGTTCCAACAAGACAGTTCAGCAGTTGCTCCCCTCACTCCATCCGATGCCTATGCTCCCTTTAAGGCTACCTCACCATCACTTTCCATAATAGCCTCTTTATCTTCCATCTTGTTACTGGAGCACAATGGAAAAGAAACCAGTGCCTCTGTCACTTCACCCTCCAGAATATACACGTTACAGTCTTAGCTAACAGAAGAAACCTTCAGATCTCATATCCTTCGGGAAAACACTGAAATGCACTCATAGATCCTGAATGCTTAATTCAGTGAAGCAAACTCAGTGAATGAGCAGATATTTAAGGATAGCATCAAACAAGTGGGCCATGTACGACGGAGCAAAAGGACAGCCTAAATGTGTGGAGTGTACTGGGACAAAAGGACAACCTTAACGTGTTATTTCCTAGCCTTGCCACCTTGTTGGAGATCAGAGCTCTTCACTGCCATTACATGAGTTGGGCTGGCCTCTCAAGTGTCTCCTGACTTTACCTCCAACATTCTCATATTTCTTGAGATGCCACCCACAGCATCTGGCTTTTACATGGATGGAATCTTATGAGCCAAACTCAATTAGCCAAGCAAACACGGCACATGCTCTATCTGCTGAGCCATCTCTCTATCCCTACAGGACAAATCCTGAAGCAGGTGTTTTATATTCAAGCGGAAAAGGAAACCTCCGATTTTTATGAGTTCCCCAGCTGTTAAGTATGATCCCTCAAGAGGATGTAATGTTGATAGAGGTGAGAAAATAGATGTAACAGATGTGACAGAAATGAAATAAATACCATAGGAATTCTGAAAAACATCACTTTGTATGTATAATTACAATGAACACTGGAACTCTCAATTAGTTCATTCCATGATCAGTAAAATTTGAGACATTTCCATCAAATGTAATCTCTATAATTTGACTTTCAAAAGTTATAATCTAAATATTCAAACATCATTTACCTATCTGATATAAAACATAAATTAATTTTAATATTCTTTAATAGAAATAAAAAAATAACTGTAAATCCTTTGTGTGGCTTATGACCTGCTTTATCCTGCGATGTCATGGTCCTATGGAGAAGAATGGCATTTTTTATCATGATTAAGACAAGTATGAGTTTGCTGATTCACCAAGATAGAATCAAACAAGCAACAGATTATAAACTAAGGTCTATAGAAGTTATTTGAGGAAGTAGTATTTAAAAAAAATGGCCAGTTGCACAGATTACTTCCTCAGTGAGATCTAAAATAGTCTTAAAGCCATAAACTAATGAACTCTAAGGGAGATAACCCTAAATGTATTATTGAGCACTCCCTAAGGTACATTTTGTTAAATGGTTTCCAATTACTCAACTTCTCCAGGACCTCTTCAAATCTAATCCTGTGCGATGGAACTGGTTCTTTTGGATTTATGGGAGTTTAGTTCTGTATATTTTAGACATATGCCCTACAAGTAACTTCATTAATTACTTTTCTCCTTCTAGTGCTGAAATATCTGACAAAAGCCAAGTAAGGAGTCTGAGTTCTCTGTGAGTTCTCTTGTGAGTTCTCACAAGTCTGTAGAACACAGTCCATCCTATCAGAGAAGGCAGGGAGCTACAGCATGAAGTAGTAGGCCATGTTGCATCAGCATCCAAGACATAGACAGAGTGTGTTAGTACTCAACTTTGTTAGTTAGTTAGTTAGTTAGTTAGTTAGTTAGTTAGTTAGTTAGTTACTTTGTATTTTAAACAGTCTGGCATTTAGCTTATGGGATGATGCCCTCTATATTCAAAGTTGGTCTTTCTTGTTCAGGTAAACCTTTTTAGAAACACCCTCATAGGTGTACTTCTATGGTAATTCTAAATACAATCTAGATGAACCATCAATGTAACCAATAATATTATTTGTCCACAAGTAGAAATCTATGTTTGCAACAATGCCCAAACTCCTGCTTGCTTTTTCTCTACATTGTATCTTTTTCATGAAAATCCTTGAGAACAAGCTCATTCCATGGAGTGTTCATCTCAAGAGTAAATATCATTACACAGACAGTTTAATTTCTCCAAGCAAGTATTTTAAGATAAAGAACAAGTGTTAGTTTGAGCTGCTCATCACTGCTGAACTTCCCTCCCATCCACTGCTATCCTAGATGCATGAAGCTAAAACAGAAGGATGTATAAAGGTTTACCTAGATGTGTACTCCCTGCCCCTCTTCAAAATTGAATGGAACCTTATCAGTGAAAAACAGGAAAAGATATCTGGGTTTGACCTGATGTACAGTTTTTCCTTCTGAATTAAAGCAATTCCGTGGTAGAGGGAAGTTCACAAAACTCAGGAAACTGAGAAGTGCTATGAGGCCCTAGAAGCTCACAGTTTCCATATTTTCAAGGTCAGTAAGGTTATGAAAAGTGTGAAACAACCAGAGGAGGAAACTTTCTAACCTGGTGAGTTGTCTACAAGTTACATAGGGGCTCCAGGGGTGTGGCATTTGTAAGTGATCACTCATGTTCTGGTTTTTGATGACTGCTTTTTGGGAATGCAGTCATCATTGAGTTACCCATTCTCCTGTAAGTAACCCCTCACGTGTGCCCTGTAAGTGGCCCCAGTCAACTCATTGGTTGACCAAGCCAGACATGAAAGTGCTCTTCTGTTCAAACATTCTCCTTACATTTCTTGATTTGATCTGGCTTTGAAGCTCTAGACCAGCACTCTAAATAAAATGAAGAAAGAACAAGAGGTAAAAAAAATGATGACTTGAGATGACATTTTATGTAAGCATTTTAAAAAATGATATCTATAGACTTCTGATGGTTTACTATAAGGTAACCTGATGTTAGAAGACTATATACATTATACATCATAATCCATGTGTTCTTCATAGCAACCTGTGAGTTAAACATCAATGGGAGTTGGTGTTCAGACAAGTATAAGCCATAATGCTTCTTAATTGGTATTGAATTTCTCATATCTAGACAATTCATAGTATTGGAGACTAGACAGAAATTTAATGTAGAATCATAAATAGAAACTAACTACTAACTTTCCTAATTTTGGTGGAGGCAATTAAGACTCTGGACAAATCTCCAACTCAGTAGGAAAGTTAGCACATATGTCCTATGAAGTATATTATATTAGATGCCAAGGAAAACTTGTGAAAAGATAATGAAGATTCTGTATGCCATCCTGTAAAGTTTTATATTATACATAAAGCTTTATATTACACATATAAAACAATAACATAGACTTAAACCCAGTACCCATTTATTCTATGCAATCCAATGAGCATTTGCTGAGTTTACTTTAATTCAAGACCTAGGTAAATGTAGCAAACTCACAGTCTATTGTAGGCATGGGAAAAATTGAAGAATATCAAAGCTGAAAGGAAAACAGCTTGTCAGTTATCAATTAAAATTTCAATACATGCTGTCACCCACTGGAACCCAAGAAGAAAATGTGACTCACATTTCCTATATACCCAAGCAAACACATATATTCTTATATTTGCCAAGCAAACACATATACTAAATATTAAAGATATGCAATTTTTATAAAGAATATTTTTCTGATTTTAAAATATAAATATCCAATCCTAGGCAAAGTTATCAGTTGGCAAAGCTGAGAGGGTAGCCTATTCACAGACATGATTAAGCTTCGTAGGCTACAAATCAGTCTCACTTGGAAAATGACATTTGGAAAATGTATTTAGTGAAAGGCCAGTTGTCAGGGCAACGAACACATGCATCTTCACATCAGCTCCCTCCTGCTGGCTAATACAGAAGCTCTGTCAATGACAAGATTAACATCAAAAAATCGAGATTTCTCAAATTTATTCATGGAAATGCCTTGTTTTTATACACATCACAATAGTAAGGATTTGGAAGCCTATTATATGTTGTAGTCATTATATATTTTAAAGGTCAAGAGCAACCCTTTGACATACCCTTCACTGATGACTTACTTCAGATGCATTTTTAGAAAATAAAATATGGTGTTTTGTTGTTAAAATAAAAGTGTCTTGAGTCATCTTAGGCCCAATTACAGATTAAACAGAAAACATTGTAACCTTCTGATAGTCTAATGACCCCATAAAACCTAGAAAATTTACAGTAGAAAATTACTGGCCAACAAGCAACAACCTGAAGATTTGAAAACATTATGCACCTAATTATCTTTAAAACAGACAAAATATTGCAAAGGGAAGTTTCATTGACAAGGTGTGAAGACTACACTTATCTGTGGATATAAGGACAAATATTTAGAATGCACTTAGGGATTATGCCTGCCATATAAAGTGTTTGTTACAAGTTCTCCCTGTAGATCCATGCCTTCACTAGTCCTGAGTAGTTGGCTAGGTTTATAGTTCCAGGCATGGTTGGTTTTCTTGTTGAATGGGTCTTATGTCTAATTAGAGAACTGTTGATTACCATCAGTGTATGCATGCCACTACTATACCAATTGGATTATCACATGCCTCACTGGTCATTATTGTGGTTTATAGGCATTATACCTGGGATGGTTTGTTGGTTGCTTCCTCCTGTTGATGCTTACATGGTGCCTTCTGGTACCCTGAGAGCTAGCCCTCAGAAAGGAAGCCACTACAGAAAACCATAACTAATTAAAACATAGAGATTGAAGCCCAGTCTCAGTGGATACATATACAAAACATCTCCCACATCAAAATTTCAGGGAACACAGGAAAAAGGAGTGGGAAATGTTTAAGATCCAGAAGATTGGTGACTTTGCTCTAAGATTGTGACTCCTAGTAATTCCAGAAGTCTGACCAACATGACTGCTTAGACATAAGCACAAGGATAACAACAGTCACGCCAAAGTTGATGAGGGAAAGACCATGAGGCCTCAACCCTACACAGAGAACTGAAAATAACTAAGGAACACTGGGAGTGGGAGAAATAGTCATTCCCAGGGAAGACTATTATTAATTATCCAATTCTGAATGGTTGTCACTGAAAACATATATAAAAATAACATCACACAGACTGAGCACATTATACTTAGTAGTGAAAGAGAGAGGGAGAGAGAGAAAGAGAGAGAGAGAGTGGGAGGGATGGAGAGAGAGGGTGAGAGAGAGGCATGAAACAATGATTAATAATAAAAAAACCGAGGCCATGAATTTGAAAGAGAGTAAGGAACGTTAAATGAGAAGATTTGTAGGGAGGAAAGGGAAGAGGGAATGATGTACTTACACACTATAAAGTAAAAATAAAAGAAATCATAAAAAACGTAAAACATAAAGATGAATACATGTACAGTTTTTGTTAAGGAAAAGACAGTCATAAGTGACATGGAAAAAGATAAAGACCTAGAAGACATGTATCACCCTGATTACTCAGTCAATGGGAAAGGGAAGTACCTTAGATACCTCTCCATCACTAGGAGAAGACACCATCACCAACTCCTAGAAGAAAGAGTTTATTTGAGGCTTAAAGTTTCAAAGGGTGAGAGTCCTTGATCATCATGGAGGGAAGCATAACAATAGGCAGGCAGGCATGGCACTGGAGGAGTAGCTGAGAGTTCACATTTTGAGACACAACCATGATGCAGAGAACATTGGGAATGACAGGGCTTTTGATGTCTCAAAGCCAGCCCCAAGTGAGATGGCCCCCTCAACAAAACCATACCTCCTAACGCTTCTCAAAGAGCTCCATCGATTGGAGGCCAAATACTCAAACATATGAACCTATGAGGGCCTACTCTCATTCAAACCACTACAAAAAGGATGTGCTCACCTTGGGGTAAAAACAAAAATCCATTCTTTCAGTGCCTGCCATTCTAGACTGACCACTTAGCTGTGTAAGATCATGAAATAAGCTGCCTATATTTTGGCATTCTGGTTCTCTAATTCTGTCTGTTCAATTCTCTGTCTCAAGGAGTTTCCCTTTAAAATCAATTATTTCATTCGGAAGAATTTGCTATATAAAAACAAGACTCTTGTTTTGTAAAGGCTATAATCCAGCAGAGAAAGAATGGCAACAATATGTAATAAATTGAATAAATATGATCTAACTTTACATGATGATTAATTCTGTGATGGAAGTAAGTAAATTAAAAGAAAGTAGTAGGATGAAAAATAAGTAACAGTGTTTAGAAGCTAGGTGCTTTAGCTAGGATGCACCCGAGAGTCCCCTCTGGAAGTCTTCCCTCATTTGATTTAAGATGGCACAGTGTAGGAGAATGCCAGGGTGGGGAGGTAGAGGTGGGGAGGTGGGTGGGAGAACACCCTCACAGAAGCAGGGGGAGAAGGAATGGAATAGGGTGTTTCCGGATGGGGGCAAACTGGGAAAGAGAATAACATTTGAAATGTAAATAAAGAAAATGTCCAATAAAGAAGATTGAAGTATTGAAAATAAATTATCATCACAAACAACCTTGTAAAACAAACTGCTAAGAAAGAGAAGCAGAGCCGGGCAGTGGTGGCGCACGCCTTTAATCCCAGAGCATGGGAGGCAGAGGCGGGTGGATTTCTGAGTTCAAGGCCAGCCTGGTCTACAGAGTGAGTTCCAGGACAGCCAAGGCTACACAGAGAAACCCTGTCTCGAAAAACCAAAAGAAAGAAAGAAAGAAAGAAAGAAAGAAAGAAAGAAAGAAAGAAAGAAAGAAAGAAAGAAAGAAAGAAAGAAAGAAAGAGAAACAGCAAGAGTAAAGGTTCTGAAACAGATATGAGAGTGGCTGGGGAAGAAGAGAAAAGCAACAATGGCCAATGAGTAATGGTACTGAATAAGTGGTCAGATGAGGCCCTAGAAGAAAGCTGCAGATGTCATTTTAGGGAACTACAAAATGAGATGTTTAACTATTTCTTTCCCTTGCCATGTAAAATCATTAGAAGAGGGTAGGGAATGAAGTAATTTGATTTTTTTCAATTTGGAAAATCTGCAGTACTGTGAAAAAAACTGACCATCCTTAGAATAAAAGAAGGTCAGTCACTTAGGAGAGAAGTAGTTCTGGAAACAGGAGATGGTTGTGAGATAGAAAGACTAGAGTAGGAGATGAGATAAGTACTTATGAATTATGTATTTTTATTGGGGTAGGTGAGGAAGATTGGGTTAAGAAAGAAACAAAAAGAACTAGAAAGTAGAAAAGCAAAGTCAGGTTTGCCGTGTTAAATTTATGGTATATAAAATCAATCTCTGTGAAGATCCCCCAACGAGCCTCTATAAGTGTGATTCTTGAATTCAGAGGCAAGGTACTGAAAATGGTGATGGCTTTATTAGGGGAGTTACTGTAATGTCAATCTGTAGAAGTAAATGCTATCATCGATGAAAATTTATACAGAAATGAAAGGTAGCCACAGAACGTCACTGCGGTCATCAACACTTAGGGATCTGGCAGAAGAAGCAAGGGAGACTGTGAAAAGATATCATCTAGATAGGAAATTGAATTTTGGGTATATTAACTTATGAGGCCCAGGGGTTATATGTTTCCTAGCTATTTTCCTCATTACAACCCACTACAAAATTGAATGCTTAAAATAAGAATTGGGACTTTCACATCTATAGGCCAGCTAGATGGCTTTATTAAATGACCAGGTTCAACCAACTTCCACTTAGCTTGAGCACATGCCTGTAAACAACCAGTAGGTAGCTAAGGAACCAGCTTCTCTAGAATGATTTCAACTGCAAGAGAAAAAATGGCATCAATATTCCAAAGGGAAGCCCTGGCTTGAGTCCAGAATGGTAACAGGGTTCTGAAAAAGATGGAAAAAGGATGTGGGGCTTCATCAAATCCTGGCTGGCAATTAGCACACCATTAATTCTCTCACAACAAATTGGCCAAGTCAAGTCTAAGCTGTTTCCAGAATCAGAGCTAGCGGGGACTACAAATATCAGAAGTTAAGGTCCTGGAATACTGGGGTTATAAATTAGAGCCCAGGATGCAATTAAGTTTCCATAAGTAGGTGAGAAGTTTACAGAAAAATAACAAAGTGTGCATAGAAATGACACAATTCTTCTGAAGTAATAGATAAATGGGTACAAAATCTGGAGCTGCTACCCAGCCAACTTTCCTGTTTTCTTTGTCTATTAGATATTTTGTTTTTAGTGATGAGCTATGAGAGTCACAAAGTGACTAAAATGATTCAAGAGAGTTAGTTCCAGGGAGATAGGGCTATCCCTGGTAACAAAGCCTGTGAGTACACATGCTAAAATTAGTAGGATAGGCTTTATAGCACTTTGTTGGATGTTAGACATGAGAAAGAAAAAAACGGGGAGGAGATTGTACAACTTGATGATCTTTCTGTTAAATTGGATGTTAATTTCAGGATTCTTAGGGATTAAGAATTTTCGAGTAGGCTCCATGAGCTCAGAAGGATTCTCTCCTTCAGTGCACCTGCTCACAACTCAGGATTACACAGAAGACTTCATGCCAGGGGATTTCACTCCAGCAATGAAATAAAACTGTCAAGAGACAAAGACAGGATTGAATTCAAAAGAGAAATTACTCGCAATCAGTGTCTTGATTCCAGAAGACAGAATATTTGACAATGCCATGAAAATCTGCAGTTAAGTGTCTAGTAAACTGTGTCCTGAGAGAATTTGCTCCTCAAAATAAAACACTAATTTGAATCTATTGTACAAAGTCACATCTTTACGAAGTCCTAGAATGGTACATTTTACATGATGCATTTTACATGCATCCTTTATTTCTTTAGTTACTTGAGGAATTGAAAGAGCCATTTAGTTGAGATTGCTTAAATTTCCAAATCATGGCATGCATGAAAATTTCATCAACTTGCTATGGAGTGCTATGAACTAATTGCTCATTTCGTGGGTCAAATGTCTTTGAGAGTCTAACACTACTTAAGCAAATTAGTGCAGATAGAGGTGGTTAGAGGGGAAAACTTCACAAATTTAAACTTTAAAATCTCTAATGTATTATGCACATTTAGGTAATAAATAGAAGATTTAGTAGGAGAAATATATGTCTGACAATAATCTTGACAAGTGAAGTGCTGCTTCAAAATGAGAAATATTCTCTCCTTTAAACCAGGCTGTAATTATACTGAGAAGCTGGGGTGAATAAATATCTGAAAAGTATTACATTTTTATGTCATTTCTTAGGTCTTTACTTTCCCATGAGAGAAAGCTAATACAAAACGACTGGTAGGTCAAGAAAAGGACTTCCAGAACTTCAAAGGCTTTCCAATAAATTCTCCTTCTTTGTGATTTTACTGTAGATAGATTGCCTCCAGCTGCTCAGGAGGAAACTACCACCTGAGCAAGTAAAACACAAACCAGGCTTTAAGATATTTCTGGTATTCGTTTGCCATTAAAGAAAATGTCCAAAATTAAAACTGTACCTACAAATAACTAGCTAGACAAAAGTCATCACATGAAGAGGAAAAACAAATGAATACTTGGAAATGTAGATTCAAGATAAATCGTTGAATGGGTACACAGAATGGAAGAACACAGGACCAGAGGCAGGCTAGAAACAACGTGAGACTAGTTTCTTTGGGTTATATTTATTGAGAGTCTACCATGAATGACTCAGAAAAAATGATAGACAAAGAACAAGAGAAGGGAGGCATTCAAGTATATTCTATTAATATAAAACACTATTAAAGGCACTCATAGGATCTAGGCATTCTAAAACAAAGCAACAAAGCAACAACAACAAAAATAAAAACAGACAATTAACTTGAAAATGCCAGAAGAAATATACTGGAGTATATTTTGCTTAAATTGTGTCTTAGTGGAAAAAATGGGGACTAGCAAGGTAAAGAAAAAAAGCTTGGGGGCAAAACACGGAAACGGTACACCTGAAAAATAATGTCCACAGAAATATAGATGTAATCCAGAGCAGTTGGGAAGATGCCATGTGGAACAGTGTTTTAAATGTGAGCTTTGTTTACAGGGTGATGGGAATGTCATTCAGATTTTTCAGTACATACTTAGAAAGAATCAAGAGTGTAGAAGAACCAATGAGGAAGGGCTAGAGAGATTGCTCAGGAGATAAAGACTCTGCACCACTCTTCCCAGTTCCGCTCCTAGCATCCAAAATTTCCTGTAACTTCAGGTCTAGAAGATCTGAATTTTTCTTCTTTTCTCTATAGGTACTGTGATCATATGCCCAGAGACAAAAATGCATATACACAACTTCTTATTTTTAAAAAGAAATAAATAAGTTATGAAAAGGAAGGGTCATTAAGGAAAAAATGAAAAGTATGTTGAATTTAGTATATATGTGGGAATATAGGCAAATCTACTGAAATTGAGAGGTTGTTTTTTTTTTTTTTCCAGAGAGGTGGCCACTGTAAGAGATAAAATAGGAATTAATGTGCATGGTAGCCAAGAGGCTGACAGGTGTTATATTTGTAGCCTTAACTCTAGTGGAGGACGTTTTGATCCACTTCCCTTATACTCAGTGTGGAAATAATTGCAGAGTCTGAGAAGAGTCTGAGGCAGAGATCCAGGTGATGTGTCAATGCAAATATCCAGGGTGTAATAGAAAGATGGGACAAGCATGTGACATGAAATCCATCTCAGATCATGAGTGACAAAATGATATAAACTTAATATAATTGAGTGAGCAGTTGTATCCACAGCCACATCTGCACACTATAGGCAAAAAAAAAATCTGACCAAAGAACATAAAACCACGAAACTTCACATTCAGCTTTTGCCATCATCAAAATCAGACAGCACCCATTTGACAGCCTTAATTCCAGTTTCTCCGCTGTGTGACCTAATTTGGGGGTTTTCAATTCTTCCTTAAAGCTTTTCCATTAACCCTTGCTTACTTTGAGCTAATGAATTAAAGTCATTTAGGAAACTGTTAACTAAGAAAAGGAGGCATAGGGGTTCAGAGTCTTCATGGTTTGAATGGCCTTAGGACAAATACTTAGACTACATTGAATAAGCTATTTGCCCTTGCTGCTTAGATATGGCAAGTCTCTTTGAAGTGCAACAGAAAAAGAATAGTTGAGCCAATATTTCTTGCAATCTAATTCATGAAAAAAAATCTCTGTGAGCCATTATGCTTTGCTTGGAAGACAACAGAAATAACAGAGTTTAGATAAGCTGAAAATTAGCCTTCTCTATATAACTTTAAAAGATGAACCTCACACATATTTCCCCACTGTTCTGGGTGGCAGGATTAGCTAAATTTCTTTTAAATTATGACATATACAGTTGTGGCATAATGTTGACTACCCAAGTTCTATTATATACTTATTACAAAGCCAAGTTTATGACAATTAAGGAGACAACTACCTGTTACTAACAGGAAAGAAAACAACCTGCAAAGGCAGAGCTGAAATCCTTCTAATGGGCTTTCATCTTGCCCGGGAGGAGGAGATGATCTATTCCAGGCATAAAGGCATAAACACAACCTTCTCTGGTAGACTTTTTATGTTGCTTTTCAATAGCTAATAGGTGTTCCAAATCTGTTATGAACTTGTGAACCCAGCAGAGATTTAGAGGTACTTACAAGCTTGGTACTGTAGTCTACATTCACACCACATATCTTTGCAGGCAGAGCCACTATACTGCCATTGTGGCAAAACACTTCTCTATGTGGTTTTTGGTGCTAAAATAGATTTTTAAAAATTACAATTGAAAAATATCTACAAACATTGGATTTAAGCAGCACTACACAATCAATAGGCATCTATTGTAACACAGAAGCATTCAGACACTGGCTGGCATGCTGTGTTATCCAGTTATCTAGTAAGATTCATATGGTGTAGTTTTCATGCAAGAAAGTTATATAAGAAGCATAATTCTTAATACTGTAATGCTTCATATGTTAGTATTTTTAAATGGTGTTTAGAAACCACAGTTACTCCCTATGTACTGGTAACATCAGAGTTTTTTGCTCAGGCATACTCATACTCAACAAAAAGCAATTTCCTATTTCTCTAAAAGATATCATTAAGAAGACCTAGAAAGTCAGAAGTTCTTTTTTTTTTTGATAAGACTGAAATTTTATTAAGAATATGTCATACATGGCAACTCAAATTACAAATTTATTAAAGGTGTTAAACATAGACACTGCAACATTCAAGCAAAATATAACAATTTTAAATGGCTATTAAAAACTCATTTTTTTCTTCACGTCATGAACTAAAATCTCTTTGATATTATACAGAAGTCAATGGTGGCAATTGGATACAGGTGACTACTTCTCTATAGGACAATGATGTTCATGTAATTCATACCCAGACTGAAATGTTTCAGTCTTCCTAGAGCAAACTTTGAATTTCATCAATGGAGCTTCCAGTAATATGAATCAGTAATATCCTGATCAAAGTTATAACAAATGTGTATGACGTGCCTTTCGTATATAACATATATGTGAAAGAGTTTCTATAATAGCCATTGAAAATCTTGTTTCTTTTACAAGATTTATACATTTTAGTTTTAGACCTTATATACAAATTCAAATCATAAAACAATCTCTGCAACTTCAATTTCCTGGTTTTATTATTTTCAAAATGACCCAAACTTAAATGTCTGGTCAGGAGGAATTTTAGCTCGGAAAATGCCATCATATGATTGTCCTATAGACAACACTGCAGGGCATTTATTATGGATGATTATTAATATAGATAGGAATGTCCAGATTAGTATAATGGTACCAACCTCAGGCAGTTGGTCCTGGGATTTATAAAATATAGACTGAGCCAGTAATTAAGTGTATGCCCAATTAGTAGGACTCTTTCATAGTCTCTGCTTCAGTTGCTGCCTCTAGTTTCTTGCTTTTGAGTTCTTACATTGACTTTCCATGCTGGACTTCAAAAGTCAGCTGAAATAAAGCCTTGTTCCCCAAGTGGTTCTGGTGTTTTATGCAATATAAACCTAGAAAGTCAGAATTTCTAAATGCTGCACCATTAGGAAAGAACTGAGAAATGGACCAACAAACTAAAATATGTTGTTAATTCTCTTAAAGGTGAATCATTTGGGAAATTAGAAAAAAAATATATCCATTGACAAATATTCTGGAGAAGAAGTAATTTTAATTTCAGGAGCTTGAACGTGGGTGACATTATACATTCTTTTTAATACTGGGTAGCCTGAGCTTAAAACAATAAACTCTATGATGGCTAACCAGAGCAATGCACCAGACTCCACTAGGGTTACTTCAAGTATTCATGTATCTGAAGCATTAATTTAGCTATGAAGAATAGAGTTAATTCCATCTAAAATATACAGTATATATATAAAAAAAGAATGCTTGAGAGGATTTTAGGTCAGTAAAAGTTGTGGATTTACAGTTAGTTAAGTTATACCGATAGAATTCCCCAGTTGGGTGCCAAACAACCCCAAACTTCATACTTCCCAGCTAAAAAGCAGGGACTATAACTCAATAGTATCTTTCTTCTGTGACTTCTTGATGTTCATGGTCTATCTATGATGAGAACTCTTTGTCAATGCCTTCTATGAAGTCTGGCCAGGCTCTGCTTCTGCCCTTGTGGTTTTATCACCACTGGGAGCTGGGCCAGAATGAAAGGAAAGAAGCTTATCCAGATGGGTGGGCTCACAGGAACTCAGTTGTCTTGAGTGTGGGCGTGGGGGAGTCTTCTCCAAGAAGGATTTCAGTACTACAGCCCTCTTTATTGTGGGAAATGGGGGCTATATGAACTTTAGGGAGCGGGTAGCAGGTTTTCCAGGTGAGTGTGCATTATTGGTTGCAACAGAGATGCTGGAAATACTTCATTTGCATGAAGAGGAATTCAAGGTGCTTAAACCTATAATTTGGTCCCCAAGCTATGTAACTACCTTACACAAGGTGGGCCCTGGTGGATGAAGGGGGTCATAGGGCTATGAGCCTCAGGGCATGCAGGCCCCAAAATGAGAGATTCTTACTCCTGCTGGCCTCAAGATTAGATTTTCAAGTTTTGGACTCATTTGGACCTCTCTCTTGCTCCAGGCCAAACTACATTTCAATCTCACATCTTAAAATTATATAGGGTGGGAAATTTTTGATAAAGTATTCAGAATGAACTAGGAAAAACATAAACAAAGGTTATATTTGCTGCAATCTCTGCCTAGCATCAACATTCTTCATTGTGTCGTATCCATGCAACAGCAACTATTTAACAAATGTCAATTAACATTTAATATAATGCTATTATGCTTTCTTTTAAAATGTGTTTACTGTTTTAATTAAAAAGGGACAATCAAGAAAATCATCGGGTCATATTTCACCTAAAATCCAGGACCAATGAGCTCTATCCAATAGTCTGTAACAAACGGATAAAATAGAGACATCAACCCTTATCACTATTGGTAGTAAAATGAAACAAGTAAAATAGCAAAGGAACTAATGTAAACTAGTTTAAATATCTATACATGAAACATCTAAATATTAAATTCAGGTACCATCAATAATGACTCATCTTGGCTACTAGAAAAATTAAACATTCAACAATATTAACTGAATAAGCCTGGTCTGAGACTATAACTATCTCATTTAATAATTCAATGAGTAAATATAAGGTAGCTAGAAAACAACTGAGGACTTTATTCACATGTACCTTACGCATTTCTCTGATCACAGTGCAGACACATCAGTCATACACTATGCTTATATAAATGTACAATGTGTGCTTCACTTAGAAAGGATATCACAGCAGGTACCTTCCTAGTAGGCCTATTGGAAGGTTAATTATTTTCACGTTGTTTGCTTTCCTCCCTCTGACAGCACATAACAAGCACAAGACCACCAGCCCTTCAGACACTCTACTACCTCGAGTTTGAAGGCACCAACGGTGTCCTCTGAAATAGGAACCGAATGATAATGCCTACAGGCTGCACATGTTTTGTGACCCCAAAGAGTTAAAATGGACTTAAGACAAGGAGGGCAAAAGTATTAGTCTCCTATGAATTAAAACAGCTTCTTCTGCTGTCCTCTGCACATATGACTGTATTGAGTAGCAAGAGCTCTATAGTAGGTGCCAGAGACTGTGTTAATCTCTTTCAATCAAGCAAAAACATTTGGAGCTGCAGTTGAACTATTAGTCACTATCAAAATAAGCTAAGGAAATCATGTCACATTTTTAAAGACTAATATACATGCTGAGCAGTCAAACAGCTAAGTTAAATGAGGTTTCTTACTATCTGGGATTGGCTTGCCATCACTGCCCAAGGCAATGTCCATATTAAACGACTGAACATTTAAGGGAAGGTTAAGTGGGAGTTGTAAGTGAAGCATTACAATATCACCAGACCTTCACTCAAATACACTGTGTTTCCATCTTAGCACTTTGGAAAATTGGTAGAGAGTTTCAGAGCTCAGCCCTCTTAGCACATTATTGAGTCACTAGGAGCATTTCTTAAATGGAATAATAAAACCTAATCCTTTCCTGTCTGTTAGTTTTTTTTTTTTCATAAGCCAATCATAAGGCAGGAATTCCGTTATAGAACCAAAGTAAAAGGACCAAGTGTTTAAGGACTGAAATCTTCAGACCCATCAAACATGAAAAAACTGTCCTTTGTTCAGATTATACTGGACCTTGTGCTATCAGAAAGGCAAAGGACACTTGGTCCTCCGAGGGCCCTTTCATAAGTACCTGTGTCATTTAGGTAAACATGGCTATTCATGGCTTCAACATGCCAGAACCTTGGACTCTCATAGATGCTAACATTCCCTGCTTTCTACACTAGTCTTGTCAAATAACCATTTTTTTAAAAAAAAAAAAATCTGTTGTTTGCAAGCTTGCTTGTTATCAAATTCTAAATGACTCTTAACAAGTTCTTAGTTGAAAACTGTACTCATGTTATCATATTTAATGATTAAACAGAACACATTATAGAATATTAGTAGAAAGCCTACAGAATCCCTAGACGAGCCAATGAATCTGCCCTTAAGGCTGTATGGCCAGGAACAATGTCCAAATCACCTGGCTGGGATGGTCATAGCCTCAGAATCATTACAGTTGACCTTTAATGGAGAGGCCTGTACAAAGGTCTCTATACTCACACAGCTTTTTTACTACAGGCTATAAGCACGTTGGAGGGTCTCAGCAAAGGAGCATTATGCTCCCAACAGACCCTGACACTCTCTCTGTAACATTACTAAACAAGATAGTTTCAGTTTCAGTATTTTTCCCTTTTTAAAAATTCTTTATTTGCCTTACATCCTAATATTAGCCACCCCTCCTCCTAATACCCCCTCATACAGATCCTCTCCTCATCCTTCCCTGCCCTTCTCCTCTGAGAAGGGGGAGTCCCCCTTGACTAGCTCCTTCTTTATAAATTTATAAAAGAGAGGTGAGAGTACCAATAGAAAAGAAATGATAAATTCTTAAAAGATTGAGAAATGATAGAAATGCTGTCAAGTTTTCTTTTTAGATGGCATATTTTTGCATTTGCATTATTTTTGCATTTGCATTATTATCCTTAAGATCCTTTTTTTCTGCATTTCTGGACATATTCCCTTTGATTGCCTCTTCATGTGCAATGATTTGATAACAATTTTTCTATATAAAGAATATAAAAACGACTTAATCTTTTCCTTCTAAGATGGCTAATTAACATAGGAGGGATTTATATTCATAGTTTAAAAGTTTCTTTCCATTTCACAACTCATTTTTAGTGATATCACATAAATTTTTAGATGTTTCTAATTAGAAAAAGAAGAGAATTTTTTCATTTATGAGCTTTGAAATCAGAAAGAATTTCCTCACTAACTGACTGTGTCCTTTTTTTTTTTCTTTTTCAAATCACAATGGCTTCATTGTTACATCCACTACCCCTACCTCGGCCAGAGCCTTTAAGAAATTGTGAAAAAATGTGAGAATTTGTGAAATTCAAGTTTATTTGAAGCTAGTCTTCAACCTTGTGCCTCCACTGCAACATCAAGAGAGGCTGGAAAAGTAAATTCTTGATTTCTATGTCATATGTCAGCTTCATGAAGTAGGAAATTTTCTAAAATATAAAAAGGATGTTTTCGAAGTTGGCTAGTAGCTAGACAGTAGTAGTAGGAAGTCCTCAAGACCCCCCTCACTCTGACACCAAGTA
The DNA here is from genome assembly GCA_019843855.1 of Hylomyscus alleni. NCBI lineage: Eukaryota > Metazoa > Chordata > Mammalia > Rodentia > Muridae > Hylomyscus > Hylomyscus alleni. The sequence goes on from JADRCC010578768.1 coordinate 33,793, forward strand.
CAAGTTCAGGAGTTTCCACAACAACATATTTTCCAGAATTTACTAGAAGGACCAACAATGTTCTTTGGAGGCCATTTTCCCTATGATTATTGTTTGTCACAGTGCAGGGGACACATGGAAGGGGTTACATGAGACAGAATTCTAGAGAGGGATGGAACAAAGGCCCAGCCAGTTATTGGTTATATGGTTCTCAACAGAACCATGGATATTACCACCTTCACCCAGCAATGATTTCTGGGAATACGAATGAACATTTCCAACCAGGGAATCTAACCCAAACTTCTACATGGCTGACCTTAGTTTCTAATCCCCTGGAAGTCAACTTAATGCAGTTCCCTATTAATATGAGCTATCTAGCATAGTCCAAGGCCTCTCAGAGAAAAATTATCTATCAGAAAAACATTTTTAAAATAAAATTATATGTACAAAATTTTATATAATAAAAAGAGAAAAGTGCTTATGATTCCATGATAAGGAGGATAACTGTTTGTAAGCCCCATGGGTGGAAAATTAGAGATAGGACTTTTCAGAAATTCCTGAGAGAGAAGCCTGTGTAATGGATGTATAGTGATTCTGGCTTCCTCTCTTTGCCACAGCTCTGCTTTCCTAAGTATAAGTCTCTTTCCTACAAGGGGTAAAGATGACCACTGGCAGTTTTAAGCTCTGTAAATCCTTACAAGTAATGGTCCAGAAAAAAAAAACCGAGTTTTCCTTTTGCATGGTGCTTTTTAAAAAGTCCTGCTGACATCAATATACCAAATATTCTTTTACAGGCCAGACCAGGAATCCCAGGAGATCAAACTCCAAATGACTGTGAGATGGAGAAGAGTGGGTAACATCTCTAGTAAATGTCAGAGTCAAAAAGAGAACACTACACAAGCATACCTACAATATTTCATAAAAGATCTTGAATTTAGGAATTTTGTTTCAAAGAGTGTAACTGTTCAAAAAGGAAGCTTCCGGGAACTGGCCGTATCAGTAACTCTAAGTGGAAGCTTTCTCATTAATTCTCTGGCTTGCAGTATTCTTGGTAAATCTTTTTTTTTTCCCCTGGGTAAATCATTAAAACTTCAGGTTCATCCATTGATGTCCTCTAGATTCGGTCAAGAAACAGAAAACATGCAAAACATTTACCTGGTGTGGGAAAAGAGAGAAAATGGTTTCTCCTTCCTGTTTACTTCCCACTTCCACCTTCCTGCTTGGGTTCTGATTTCGCCCATGGTGTCTCCTCACCCAGCGGCAGAGGTTAATTCCAGAGAAAGCAGCGATCTTTCAGTTGGTAGTCACTTCGACTCCCAAGCTCCTGCTCATTAGAACTATGTTTGTTTGGACTCTTGCAAGGCTCCTTTTCCAGACACTGGAGAGTTCACAATCTCAGCCTTCCTTCGCTGCTCCCAGCTGTTCCCTGTCATGGTTGCTCTGGCGCTGTGCTGCAGTTTCCTGTTTGGTTTGTATATCTTTTTTTGTATTTGTTTGGTTTGGTTCTCCAACACCAGCTAAGGATTCCTTCTATTAAATTCTCTCCCACTGACACCTACTGCCAGGGCTTTTGCCTGCCATGTTGAGTTAGTGGGGCCCCTTTGACACTTCCCATTTTCCCACACCAGGTAAATGTTCTTTATATGTTTAATTCTTCTTTGAAAATATCTTTGACTCCATTATGTTGATTGATTCTATAACCAAAATTAGTTAAATGAAATGATAAATATGTCATTTTATTCTGTCCATTGAGTTGAATTGGAATTTGGATTTAGATCTTGGGCTTATATTACAATTTCTCATTTCCTTGTGCAGTTGCTTCATCTAGTATAGTTCCAGATTCACTGTTAATTTATTTTTTAAAAAATAATACTTCTAGGACAGAAACTAGTAGATGGAATTCTATTAAACCATAGAGGAGTGTGCTTATTGGTTAGTTTCAAGTATTGACAACATGACCAAGTATTATCAGGAAGAAACCTTAATGAGGAATTATCTGGATCACATTGGCCTGTGGACACATCTGTGTGGATGTGCCTTAATTTTCAATTGATAAAGGAAAATCCATACCACTGGAGTGACACCATTTCCTAGACTCTCCTTAGGCTTCCAGAGTACTGTGAAAGAAGGAAAAGCTCTCTAGAAGCAAGCAAGGACGGTCCATGCATTTATTCTCTCTGCCCCTTGCTGTGGATGTCACACTTTGAATTTCTGTCTTGCCTTCCCTGTAAGGCAAGTGTAAGCTACATAAACCCTGTCCTCCTCTACGATATTTGTGTCAGGAAGTTTTATCACAGCTCCAAGAATGACACTAGGACAATGAATGTATCAAAAGTCTCACTAAAAACAGGACAAAGTGGACATATCAAATAACACCCAAGCCTAAGGACAAACCAAGGAGAATGCATGTAGCTAGAAAGTATATATTCTTGAAGAACAAGGTTCTCAGAACTTGTTTCCTTTCTCCACTCAACAAAGGTCCCACAATACCATTTTATTAATAGTTTCAGTTCATTCATATGTGTATTTGGCATAAGACTATTAAGTTCCCTGTCTTCATTTTGTTGATGTAGTATACTATTACATGCTAAGGCTACCTTGCTTAGGCCTACCCAGCCCCTGTCCCTCCAACAAGTTATCTAAGCTTTTTAATAAGATGTCTATAGTTCTACTTCCTGCACCTTTGTAGTTATTGGAGATTTAAAATGCAGTAAAAATTAGACCAATGCCTGATACAAAAGGCTCAGTGTCGAGCACTGTTGCTATTATGTTTTTTCTATTCGTTTTTATTTCTCTAATGTCATAATTGGTAAGTATCTGGCTATGTGCTACATTCTTGGTGCAGACATTCTTTCCCTCTTCTTTTGTCTGAAATATTTCCCTTACTGAACAATATCTTCCCATTGTCTCTTGTCTGACTGGTAGAAGACCTGAAACTCCAGGAAACCCCTATGTGTCCAGTATGTTTAAGGCTAACATTTGGAGTCTGAACAAAGACCAGGATTTGTATCCCAACCTTTGTTTACTTAGCAACCTCCTTCAACATTTTCAGTTTTATCATGTGTGATATGAATTTAATTACATGTAAAATGTCTGAGCAAAAAATCCAAAACAAAGCAAAAACTTCTTAATAAATAGCAACTCAACACTATCAGTAATAGTATTACTACCATCAACACAAAATCATTTTTAATATTTATTACACACACACTTATTGCAAATGTCTTCAGAGAAATTATAAATAATTCAGTAAAGGGAATGTGAAGCTAAAAGTTTCAGTTTTACATTAGATAACCTTAGATCACAAATAAAGGTGTCTTGGTCCACAGCCATAATTAATGATCTTTATTCACAAAGGGAGAAAACAACATATTTCACTCACACCTCACTAGGTCTGAGTTATGAGGCATTCATTATTCTAAGAGTACCTCCCAACCCTCTCTACTATCCATAAACTGTGTTTTCACCTTGTACCTTTGACAATGTGAAAAGGGCAACTACAGCTTCTACATATGGTGTAGCAATTAGGATAATGATCTTTCTATGGACAGGGTATTCGATAGCTCCCCACACCATCCCATTTAGCAGGCTAGGAAGGCTTGCCTCTAGGTATTTTTTAAGATAATTGTGAATGCTTAAAAAATAAGTTGTTTATTGGAGACAAAAATTACTATTGAAGACAATGATTATCAAAAGTTGAGCCTGTATCTCTTTTATAAAGAAACAAAAACAAAAAACCCCACTAAATTCTTTAACATTTTTTTTCTTTTGATTATTAAAAGTTTCTTTCCTTTGTTTTGGAAATGCAAATATATGCTGATGACAGTATTCCAGAACTCTATTATTTTACTTACACTTTCTTTTTTCAGCACAGTATTTTTTTTTGATTCTTTGATTCTTTAATTTCATATTAAACACCTTGACCACACTTATTTCCCAGTCCCTTTATGTACATCCCCTCCACACTTGTGATTTCCCCTCCCCCAACAAAACAGAAATAAAAATTTAAAAATAAATAATTAAATAGAATGAAAAGATAATGGGAAAAAAGTCCAATATGTGTTATCTATATGTTACAAACTCAGTGGCCTACCCCATAAATAGAACTGAATTATTCCCCTCCCATTCCCTTGACAGAAGCCATTAATAGTGGAGAGATAACTTCAGCATCCTTATCATAACGCTAAGAGTTCTTTCTAATGGCTTCCTGATGGACTGCTACTTTTTCAGGGGTTTGGTAGGTGGGCTGGTGGTAGGGGTTGTCCCAGAAGGCTTCCATGTCCCTCTTTCTCAACTATGCATCTGCAATCATTGATATCACTACAAAAGTAGCTTCCTTGCTCTTTACAGCCCATGGGAACACATAGCATGGGCTTCTACTTTGTTTCCGATGACAGCACATGCCCCATGCTGCTGTAGGTTAACAGAGCCAGGCAAGGCCCTTAGAATCAGTCCAGACCATGAATATCACCAGGGCTTCAGGTTTCGGGACAGGCCACTCACATCAATACATCCTCTGCAGCATCTCAGCCCACAGGCCTCAACATGGCTTCAAGCTGCTGCACAGAGCACTCTGTATGAACTTTGGTGGCAGCATAGGTCACGGATCTCAACACAGACCCTGGCTGCAGTAGGACCACAGACCCAGACGTGGTTGTCAGCATGGATCAGAGCATCACCATGGCCTCAGTGGCAGCACAGCCTACTCATGTCAGCCTGGTCCTCCCCCTTGTTACATCTTAAGTTCTGCCTCTCTCTTTAGTAACAGAACCTCTCCATTTTTCTCTTCCCATCTTTCCATCACGTATTTGTTCATTATAGTTAGTGGCGGCTGTTGCCCTGTGCCATGAGGCAGGGTAGCCTGCAGGGTTTTGTTTTGTTTTGTTTTTTTAATTTTTTATTTCAAAATAATATTGAACCTTTTTATGACAACCCTGAAAATTTCAAACAAATAAATATGTTAGGACAAGAAAAGTTTCATGATATTGTGGTTTAATGTTAATATAAGTCAATGTTGTCTGGATCTTTTTATTCATAATTCAGCTGTTAAAGCACCAGGGAAATAATCATTTAACACTATATTCACACTCAATTATACTGTGCATTAAAAGTATTGGTTTACAGAACCTATTAGGGGCATCATTATCCTTCTGCCATAGTCAACTGATGAAAAGAAAACTAGCAAATGCATTCGGTGAAATACATAATAGGTACAGTGGGGGCAAACGCTTTATACTTCTTCAGTTCATTTCTTCTCAAGATGAATATCCCACCCAAAAATAAAACAAAAAACCACCACCAACAACAACAAAAACGCATCAGAGTAAACGACACACCTCATTACCCTCTATCTCTCATGCAGCATGCATGGAGGTGTAACACTGAGTAATAGAAATACATTGAAGCTGTTCCAAGAGTTTGGAATAGTGAAGGGAGGACACAAAGATTTGCTAGATTTCAGAATTAAAACGTACATAAAATGAACATAGTGGTCCCAGCTAAGCCACTGAAGGATGGAATCAGCTTTGCAACCATGAAATATAAAGTTGGATTGTAAGGATGTGGACAGATTCCCATACATCATTCCCCAAATGACTAGTGGACATTGAAAGAAAATAATTTCTTCAGATTCATATCACTTAGAGGCAAATTTTATTATCTCAAGAAAAATATATGGAAGTTGTATGCACAGGTTTTTATGACCTACATACAACCTTAAAACAAACTTTGATATAGCATTCCTCTCACACCATGACTCACAAAATATTCAGACATAATTGATTTCCTAATAGAGTCAATCTTGGATTTCAAAACAAAAATTTTAAGTAAAGGTTTTGTCAATAATGTTAACGGGTTAGTCAATTTTTCACAACACAAATCTACTGCCAGAACCTGAGTCTCAAGAATACAAGAAACTCAATACTGGTACCAACTTTTATAGCTGCAAGAAAAATAAAATTTCATATTCAGTTGAGTCATATGTGTAAAAGGTCAGTTAGAACCATTATCTTCAAAAGACACTAATCTGGATAATCCAGTCAACTTTGTTCCATTGTTTTTCTACAAGTATCACCCCAGAATGACTAAAATAAGAATTATTCAAAATACCAATAGTGCCCTGACCCTAAAGGTGTTGCAGGTATGGCTACTACATCATACGTGTGTTATAAGTCTCTACTCAGCATTCAGAACGATGTACGTCTGATTAATAGCCTAACATTCCATAAAGAAAAGAGAGCCTGAGATGACCTGAGAGTCTGGATCAAGATATATTATTACAAGTGTGGAATTGTTAAAGAATGAATAGAAGATAACCTGATAAAAGAAACTGAAACTAGTAGAAGAGAAATTGGAGAAGAGCCTCAAACACATGGGCACAGGGGGAAATTTTCCTGAACAGAACTTAGGCTTATGCTCTAAGATCAACAATAAACAAATAGGACCTCATAAAATTGCAAAGCTTCTGTAAGACAAAGGACACTATCAATAGGGCAAAATGACAACCAAAAGATAGGGAAAAGATCTTTATCTATCCTATATCCAATAGAGGGCTAATATCCATTATAGCCCTCAAAGAACTCAAGACATTAGATTCCAGAGAATCAAATAACCCTATGAAAAAAAATGGGATACAGAGCTAAACAGAGATTTCTCAACTAAGGAATATCAAATGGCTGAGAAGCACTTAAAGAAATGTTCAATATCCTTAGTCATCAGGGAAATGCAAATCAAAACAAACCTGAGATTCCACTTCACACCAGTCAGAATGACTAAGATCAAAAACACAGGTGACAGCAGATGCTGGAGAGGTTGTAGAGAAAGAGGAACACTACTTCATTGCTGGTGGGATTGTAAGCTGGGACAACCACTTTGGAAATCATTTTGGTGGTTCCGCAGAAAGTTGGACATAGTACTACTTGAGGACCCAGTTATACCACTCCTGGATATATACCCAGAAGATGCTCCTATATATAACAAGGGCACATTCTTCACTATGTTCATAGCAGCCTTATTTATAATAGCCAGAAGCTGGAAAGAACTCAGATGTCCTTCAACAGAGGAATTGATATAGAAAGTGTGGTACATTTACACAATGGAGTACTATTCAGCTATTAAAAACAATGACTTCATGAAATTCTTTTTGTTGTTGTTTTTTGTTTGTTTGTTTTTGTTTGTTTGTTTTGAGACAGGGTTTCTCTGTATAGCCCTGGCTCTCCTGGAACTCACTCGGTAGACCATAACTCAGACTTCATGAAATTATTAGGCAAATGGATGGAACTAGAAAATATCATCCTGAGTGAGGTAACCCAATCACAAAAAAACACACATGGTATGCACTCATTGATAACTGGCTATTAGTCCAGAAGCTTGGAATGCCCAAGATACAATTCCATATGAAGCTCAGGAAGAAGGAAGACCAAAGTATGGATGTTTCAGTCCTTCTTAGAAGGGGGAACAAAATACTAACAGGAGGTAGAGGGTGAGAGGGACATGGGAGGAAGAACAAAAAGAAAAATGTTGGCATTATCACAATACTTAACCTCACAAAAGGTGAATGGTATTAGCCCCCAATAGGCAAGACTATCAAAGATGCAGAAATAAGTATATATAGCTAAAGCTTCAAGAAGGTATCAAAAACATATATTCCAAAAAGATAATCTCCTTTGTAACAGTCAGCTCTGGACACACTGGATACTTACCTGGTGAAAAATAAAATTAGAGTCATAGCTTTCTCTATACATAAAAATAAATCAAGGTATATCAAAGACCTTAATTTAAAGCTGAAAAAGCTGAAACCGCTAGAGAAATAACTAGGAAAGCACTTCAGGATGTAGACACAGGCAAGACCTTGCTGAAAAGAATGCCAGTAGGATAGAAAGCAATCCTGGGATGTGACAAATGAAATAGTGTAAAATACAAAAGTTTCTGCACAGTCAAAGAAGAGACAGTCTAGAATGAAAAAAATATCTTTTCAAATCCCACTAGTTACCTAACTTTGAAAGTTTCCATGATAAAAAATACTGGCAACAAATATATACTTGGTACAATCATAGTTTAGAGCACTAGGTAGCCTCTAAGGTCATTTAATAACTTGGAGAAATATTAAATACTATAATAAGGTACAAGAGGAAAAGAAATCCATATATTACGATCCCAGTTCTTGGTTAGATGTTTATGTACAGACAGATGATCTAAGTGGTAACCTTTGCACCAGAGAGTTATCACTGAAAATTGCTTTCAACTCTATTTAAAAATTATCTTCAGTAGACAGAAAATTTGAAAAATACATGTGAAAAATACATGTGTGTATAAGTATTAGTGACAAGAATTCTCCTGGTAAGACTCAACATATATGTCTACTAATTCCAGATAGAGAACCCATGATAGACCAAAATAAAGATTCCTCCAAGTCCAATTTCATGAGCAAGGCTACTTACGGGAATATGAGCAAGGAGTTATTCACAGGCACAAAAATGACTCAAAAGCTTCATCTCCAAAGTATACCCCTACATGGGTGATTGCTCGCAAAGGCTGGGAACTTGGAGTACACTGCAATTGACTCAGTAGGTCTAAAGCTCTTCTAGGCACAGGTCTGGTTCAGGCTTCTTTGCTATCTTGGCTTATCTGAGAGCCTCTTTCCATCTTTTTTGGAATGGAAAGGCCTAGTGAATCTAGACAGTTTCAGGGACTTCCTCCAGCTATTTTTGAGTTGTTTACCTTCCTGCTAATTATGCTTCCCAGCAGGATAGAAGGTTTCAGTATTAAAGGAAACTGTTAAACACACAAAGAAAATTAAAGATTGTCTGTGTTTCTGAGGTTTCATTACTCATTAATTAACTGTAGGGGTTTTTGTTCAAAACCATAATTTATAAACAGTAAAAACCACAAGTAAACTTTTTTTAAAAAATAAAGAAATGGAGAAAAAGTATTTTTCCTTGTTTTTTTTCTTTTTATTAAAAAATATTCTTCTCACATACAAACATCCCGACCACAGATTCCACTCCCTCCACTCTTCCCAGCTCCCTCCAACTCTGCTATCTCCTGATCCTCTCCTTTTCCCTCTCTCTACAGGAAAGTACAGGCCTCTAAACAACAACAGTCAAACAAGACAAAACAAAACACAGTAAAACAGAACAAAATCCTTAATACCAAGCCTGGAAAAAGGCAACCCAATTAGAGTAAAATAGTCCTAAGAGCAGGCAAAAGAGTCAAAGATACAAGTCACTGGGACCAGCAGGACTCAAGCACACAGGGACTCCACCAGGTCAGTGGCTGTGGTTGCTTCCAGTCTGTCTGGGCCGGCCTGTGTCCTGAGCAGACCTTGGGCACAAACTCTGCAGCCAGAGGACGCTCCACTCCCAGGTACTCTAACAAGCCCAGGGTCACAGGAACCGAGAATCACAGGATCATAGAGACAGCTTGACTCTGAGGAGTTCTGACACAACCAGGATCACAGGAAGGACAGGCTCCAATCATTTAGCAAAGGCAGGTAGCACTAGAGATAACGGGATGATGCAGGGCAAGGATAAGAATATAAGAAACACAAACCAAGATTACTTGGCATCATCAGAACCCAATATTCCCACCATTGCAAGTCCTGGACACACCATCACACTGGAAACGCAAGATACAGACATAAAATCACTTCTCATGTTGATGATGTAGGACTTTAAGAAAGACATAAATAGCACCCTCAAAGAAATACAGGAGAACACAGGTAAATAGCTAGAAGCCCTTCAAGAGGAAACCCAAAAATCCCTTAAAGAACTACAGGAAAACACAATCAAACAGGTAAAGGAAATGAGCAAAACCATACAGAATCTAAAAATGGAAATAGAAACAATAAAGAAATCAGAATGAGAGTCAATCCTGGATATAGAAAACCTAGGAAAGAAATCAGGAGTCATAGATGCAAGCATCACCAACAGAATACAAGAGATAGAAAAAAGAATCTCAGGGGCAGAAGACACCATAGAAAACATTGACACAACAGTCAAAGAAAATGCAAAAAGCAAAAAGCTCCTAACACAAAACATCCAGAAAATCCAGGACACAATGAGAAGACCAAACCTAAGGAAAATAGGCATAAAAGAGAGTATAGACTCCCAAGTTAATGGGCCAGTAAATATCTTCAACAAAATTATAGAAGAAAACCTCCCTAACCTAAAGAAAGAGATGCCCATGAACATACAAGAAACCTACAGAACTCCAAATAGACTGGACCAGAAAAGAAATTCCTCCCGTCACATAACAGTCAAAACACCAAATGCACTAAACAAAGAAAGAATTTTAAAAGTAGTAAGGGAAAAAGGTCAAGTAACATATAAAGGCAGGCCTATCAGAATTACAGCAGACTTCTCACCAGAGACTATGAAAGCTAGAAGATCCTGGGCAGATGACATACAGACCCTACAAGAACACAAATGCCAGCCCAGGCTACTATACCTAGCAAAACTCTCAATTACCATAGATGGAGAAAACAAAATATTCCATGCCAGAACAAAATTTACACAATATCTTTCCACAAATCCAGTCCTACAAAGAATAATAGATGGCAAACATCAACATAAGGAGCAAAACTACACCCTAGAAGAAGCAAGAAAGTAATCTTTCAACAAACTCACATAAACCTAATTCTACCTCTTATAACAAAAACAAAAGAGAGTAACAATTACTTATAAAAATTAATATTACCAACATATCCTAATTGATTGAAATCCAAAAATATAAAGAATTAGAAATTTGTTGACTGTCATCCAGTGGTCTCTCTAATTTGATAATTGGAGAAATAGGTCCAATATTGTACAATCCATATACACTTTCAGCTTGTTTGTTCGTGATAGCATCTTGCTGTGTACAACATAATGGTCTTGAAATCTTCCTTCTCCTATCTTAGCCTCTCTATTAGTAGTATTGTTAATTTATGATTTTACCCAATATTATGGTTTTCAGAACAACTTACATATCTCAAAAGTATTTATATACCCAAAAGAAACATAGACAATTAAATTGGGAGGGGGCTTGTTGTGGAGCAATGGGCAATTCTGACAGCCGGAGTCCGGTAGAGCAGAGTCACCTCGGAACCCCAGAGATCCACTGAGCATTTGCTCAGGAGAGATGGTAGGTGTTCTTTGGTAAATTGCTCCTGAAACCAATGGCTCAGATTTCAACCCAATGCCCCCACAACAACCCCAGCAGGAGAGATGTGTAACATTAGTCAAGCCCTCTTACATGCAAATAAAGATTCTCAGCCCAAACCAATGAGAGATAACTGCTGCCAAAATCTGAATGATTCCCATACATATATATGTATGGTATCCAGGGAAGTAAAGCCCGTGAAAGATCGACTCCGTGGTCTGAGCCTTTTGTTCTAGAGCTGTAACTCTTGGGAAGAGGTCTGCTCTCCCAAAATGTGACCTGAAGCTGCACCCACTCCTCATGGGCTGGTCGGCTTGTCGGCCCAGCCCAACATGACTCAGTACAGGGCAGCAGGGAGAAACAGAGCATCTTGAAAGACAGGGCAGAGACGCCCTGTCTGTGCTCACTTGATTCTATGCACAAGGGCTCCCCCAATCAAGCCCTGCCAGAGGTCTCCATGGGAAACCGCTTGCAATAAGACCCTCAGCTTGTAAGAGAGCAACAAAGAGTGAGACTGAATGCTTTCTTGACGTTTGTAACTACTGTATCAGGTTGGAAGAAGAGGACTTTATAAGTTACTCTTTCTCTGAGATGAATGCTTTTCCAAATTATCACAGCCAATGAACCAGATTCTTACCCTCACCTAATGCCTGAGCCACCCTCCAAGCAAAACCATTGTTCATTGAAACAGTTGGTGAATGACTTTATGGATAGAGCATCTTAATACATACAGCACTTCTTAAATGAATGTAACATGTTCTCTATGGGCTGAGAATAAAGTCACTCACTCAAGTCAAATAGCTTTGACCATAGCAGGAAGTCTGTATCCAAAATTCGTTTCTACAGTTCATCCCTTGACACAGCAAAACTGTCAACTCTCAACTTAGCTAAGATGGAGGTAAAATCCTTAGGTAATGTGAGGATCACTGAAGTACAACCTTATTACAATGAAGTCCAATATCCAAAAATTGTTCTTCTTCTTTTTCTTCTTCCACTCAGACTGTGTTCCCTCCCTCTCACCCTCCCGAAGGAGAGAAGAACGATCATCAATGGCAAGAGGCAGCTGCACTGAAGCAGCACCTAGAGCCGGCTTCACGCTAAGGAGGGGACACTACGTCTCGTCCTCGTGGTTTCGGGTGCCCTACACAGTCAGAGAAACTTCTCTAGTAACGAACTATAGAAATGATCCCTGAAAGTATAGTCTTCCAAAAATTGTTCTTATTTTGGGCTTGTACCACAGTAAGAGCCAGATTTTAAGCTCTACTAAATCCAAAATAAACAAACAAAAAGACTTTATATATTTATGTTCATTTAAGAATATACTAGTAGTGATGTATTATTTTAAAATATATGCTTAATATGTTTAGAGTTTCTTAAAATTTATATGGAGAAAAACATAAAACATCTACATAAGATTGTTAAATTGATTACTGTTTTGTATCAAACAACTTTTATAATACTCATTTTTATTTCTATACTATTTTATGAATTTTAAAGAATATGACATAAAGGGTATTGTAGGTATTGAAGGGGGTTCTCTGGGAGGAGTTGGGGTACAAAAGGGAAACAAGAATGTGATTTAATTCTATTTAGTTAAAATATGTTTTTAAATGTTAACAAATTCAGATAAATTGAAATCATGTAACTTTTCTCATCATAATGCAATAAAACTTTAAAAAAAAAGACAATGATACACATCTCCTCCCACAATTAGCAGTCCCACAAAATAAATAAAATAAAAAATGAAAAAAGCTACCTGGCAAAGACTCTTGCAGGCCTGATATATTACATCTCTGAAATCTGGCTGCACATGGATTGAAGTTGATTTTGTTTTTTAAATACTAATTCTATATGATGTCTAGGTTAGATTTATTCAGTCTTCGGAACACTAGAGAAGTGTTTTGTGTGGCTTTGAACTGATGCACTGTCTCGGGTTTTTTTTTTTGTTTTGTTTTGCAATTGCTTTTTTACTTATGTCTGGGAATATTTAATTTGAAGTCAGAGCCAAAACTCCAGCCCTCTGCACATGTGGTTTATCATCTGTTTACAGAGCACCGTGCTTTATAAGAGTAAAAATGCATATGAGAATGCATTCATTGACTTGATGAAACATGCATGTTGAACTCTTGGAGTTCATTAAAAAGGAAACAAACAAAAAACATAGTCACTGCCAGGAGCCATCAAGGAGAAGCTAAAAACTAGCAGGTGATCTTCCTGAGACAATTCCACTGTTCAAAATTAGTGACAGAGTTGCCTCTCTAGGTAAAGCCAAGAAGAATTTCATTTTTTGAAAAATTTCTGCTATTATAAGGCTTTTCCTGTCATTATTAAATATATATAACAATTACTAGGTATTAGCCCAACCTTTCAAGCAGATCTCTACAGAACAAGGAAGATAGTCTGTCTTGTGGAAATGCTATATAGACAAATAGATGATTTCATAATTCTTAATGATGATCTTATAAGAATTCCTAAAACTGTTTTAGTAATTATTAAGCTATTTTATAATAGGACTGCTATTAAGTCTTTTATGATCTCAAAACTGCAATGAGAACTCTGCAGGTCTTCAAGTGTCATGAGTTTATTGCTTTTGAGATAGCAAGAAGGCATCTACAACTTAGAGCACATTCCAAGAGGTTTTAAAACAACTAACCAAAGGTCATAAAAAGGGAATTGTGGATTCACCATAGGTGCAAGGACAGAATATAAAATATTGACTGGGTTTATACAAAACTTCAATGATAACTTAGTTATGGTAATTACTCTTAATGGATATGAATATAAACATTCTCAGTTGTAAACTTCTTATTTAATTTATGATTTGAATTTGTGTTTGAACTTCTAGTGAACTTTTGTGGGGAAAAAAAAGGATGCTTGGTAAAACCATGGGATCTATTCTCCTAGAAGAGGTATAAAAGACTAGGAAAGATTACATTGGCAGATATAACATTGGAAGGCATAACATTGGAGAGATAGCATTTGGGAATATAGATTGGCAGTAAAGTCATTGTTAGGAAGGCATTGGGAGTGAGGGTGTTGTTACATCAGAGCAAGAGGAAAGGCCAAGACTAGAAGGAGAATGTAGAGTAGAATAACTTAGAAAGTATAAGGCAACATAAAAAATTAAGAGAGCAGTAAGCAGAATGCAAAGGAAAAAAGGAAAAAAAAGAAGAAGCTGCAGAGAATACAGAAGCAGCAGGCAGGCTTCTCCTTTCCATGGGACAGAATAGGTCTTCCCTTAACAGCAAGACAGGTCTGGTTTTACTAAAGAGAACAAAGCTTTCTTCTTACAGACTTGATTTTAATTCATTTAGCAATAAAAGAGTAGAAGCTTTTTCTTTCCCTATGCAATAAAGAGTGGAGCTCATTTTTTTCATCCAGAATGAGTGAGTTCTTTCTGCACTGGCACTTGGTCTTTTGTTCCCTATACCTAAGTATGGATGTGCGTGTGTGTGTGTGTGTGTGTGTGTGTGTGTGTGTGTGTGTGTGTTATTATGAGATAGTATGTAAGGTAGGCTCAATTGGCTTAAATGGAAATGTATGAATATGTATGCATGAATCTATATTAAAGTTTATGTGAATTTTATCCATATTTGCTTGTATAAAAGTTTTTCCTTCAGCAAGTGTGACTCTCTTCTGGTTCAATAGAAGTTTATTGCCCCAACCCTCCTTCTAGCCTGACAAGTGAGAGGCATCTAGACAAGAGGACAAAGGCCCTAGCAATTAACCCTTTACTTAATACCCTGCTGTTTTTATGTTGAGGTGCAAAAAGCCAGAGACTGCTGTGTCTGGCCTCAAAGAAACTCAGGCACATCAGCTACAGTAGCAAAGTGACTTATATTTAAGATAGGTAAACATTCTATTATTATACAGAAACTCTAAATATCTCTAAAGACCAAGTCTTACCCCCACCAATGTTCTTCCCCCTCCACTGCCTCAAAAGGAACCAAAAGAAAGAACACTGGGACTAGCCCCTGGCCAGTCACATCCTTAATGCCTCACCAAGGAACAGAATAAATCACAATTAGCAATGCTTTCAAATATATAGATATGATCAGGGGATTGTTTGGTCATTTGACTCTCCTCTATGTTATCTGTTGGAAATGCATTAGATAAATTCAGAGATGACAAATATTTGATTCCATTACTAACCTTTCAGTTATTCAAGAGCTATATTAATTCTACTGAGCTCTGTATTTCGATTGTAATTTAGTTGTTCTTGAACCAATAGATTAGAAGTTGTTGTATTTGCTAGAAAAAAAAATGATGTTGTTGATTAAGAGCAAGTCAGAGAGAAACTATGCCGTGGAGGCATCCAAGAGCTTTAATGGTTCCTTCCATTACTTTACTCAGGAGAAATTTTATCAACCTGATCTTAGAAGACATTTTCAGACCTAGAGGGAACAAGGACATTAAGCAGTAAGTAAGACAAAGAGGGGAAGGAATCCTATTTCCATTATGTATTAACTAACTTCTCCCTTTCGCTTCCATATTTCCATTACTATTCCTTAAAGAACTAATGATTATGTACTTTGTAAATTTAAGGTAGATAAAGCACATTAATGCAGAGTAGTACCTAAACTGGGTAAAGTTTCAGACATTACCCAGCAGAAACCGATGGAAGAACAAATAAGATTTTTGAACAGCCCATGTTGAGAAAAGGTCAGCCTGTCTTAAGTGGGGGCAAATGGTTCTTTAGATAAATCACACGCTGGTTGCTCCTATGGCCTTGGGCAAGTCTGAAGAAGGGGTTATGGATCCTGCACTGCCCAAGGAACAGCTGAAGCAGACATTAAGGACTAATTCTCTTCATTCCAGTGGCTTCTTCTCTGTACAGTAAAGGTTAGAAGGCAGCCTACATTTCCCATGTCCCCTGTAGCTAGATTACACAGTAGACTACATTCCACCACGGTGAGAAAGCTTAATACTGGAGACTGTACTGTGAATCCAGGTCTAGACTGGCACCCAGGGTCAAGGAGGCCTTAGATTCTGCAGCAGTGACTCTGTGGGAATATTGGGCCTAACGGTGTGAATAGCTGTAGGCAGAGGCAAGATCTTCTTCTTTTCTTACAACAGTCAGATGATTTGTTTGAATGTTTCTTCTATTTATATTACTTCTCTCCGGAAAACATCAATTGGTTCAAAATACACCAGAAGTTCTCCAAGCCAACCAATACCCTCTAATCTCTTCTCATTCAAACAAACCAAAGTTAAGGCCAGTATAAAACATAGGTTAGTACAAGGAGATAAAGGAAACACAGAAGAGACCCTCTGTAACGGCAGAATGTAACCACATGTATATAACATCTACATGAATATAATAGAATAAGACTGTGCCTATATGTTACTTAGATAATCCATATTGTCAAAATGTGTAAATTATGTTTATATTAAATTGTCCAGCTAGAATTGTTGGTGGAAGGGTACATTATAGACTTGATTTAAAATTACAGCAACAACAACAACAAAAATCTAAGATATTTTGATTTCTTTCATTGACTGGTGAAATGAATGAGGTAGCTAACCAGAAAGCATCCGGGTACATGTCACAGATTAGTTCTTCATACCTCAGAAATATCAAGTATTGTTATGAAAAAGCAACTGGAGCATCTTCCAAGAAGTGCCTAAGGACATGTGAGGAGGAAAGACCCCATCACAGTCAGATAAGGAGGGTGAAACCTCATGAAACCTCATGGTTAACTTTGGTTTGTTTGAATGAGAAGAGATTAGAGGGTATTGGTTGGCTTGGAGAACTTCTGGTGTATTTTGAACCAATTGATGTTTTCCAGAGAGAAGTAATATAAATAGAAGAAACATCCAAACAAATCATCTGACTGTTGTAAGAAAAGAAGAAGATCTTGCCTCTGCCTACAGCTATTCACACCTTTAGGCCCATGCCCTTTATGTCTCTTGGAAGAGAAGAAAGTGTGCCTTAGGTACCAACCGGACAAAGGCCAGAGATCAGTTTTAAACCCGCATTAATACATTTAACTTGAAAATGGTCATGGTCTGTAAACCATTGAGAATCATTTAGCAAAGAATGGACATGTAGGTCACAAGGAAACATTCTTCTGTGTGCTAACGTCAAAATGGATCCTTATACAGGATACAGTTTTTTCTGAATGAAACATTCCATCTCTCTCCTAGTTAAAATTTAGGATATGTGACATGAACTTCTGTTACCCAAGGAACTTGTTTTTTCTTTATAATCTCTGGGAAAGGTAAACGTAAGGACATACTGTTTGCAATCGCTCAGACATGCAGCAGTTCAGATAACTGTTCAAAGACAGTGTTTAGGGCTCTGCCTTGTTTCATGTTTCTTCAACCAGGACAAGAAAAAAACACAGAGTAAAATTATTAGTTGCAACTTTACTATATTAATCAGTCTCATCCAAAAGAATACACATTTGGAATGGAGGAAGGGCTCAGTGGTTAGTTGGGGACCTAAGTTCCATTCCCAGCATCTATGTGGCAGCTCATAACCATCTGTGATTCCACTTAGAAAGGAATCAATACTCTTTTATGGACTCTATGAGCAAAAGGCATATACATGTTGTGCAGAAATAGATGGAGGTAAAACAGCCATACACATAAAACAATAAAAGCTTAACAGTAAAGTTTAAAAAAACCTGAAATGCTCTGAAATCCAAGATGTCACATACATCAACATGACAACATATGTAGAGAACTCTACAGTGAAGCTCAGTTTTATACATATTTGAAAACTACCTTATAAAATTACCTCTAAGTTCTGTGTATGAGGTATTTGTGAATCATAAGATAATTGTAGATTCATTGTTAGGTTCCCACCTCAACATATATCATTTTATATGTGTGTAAATATTATAAAATCCATATACCCCTTGATTAAACCTGTATATTTTTACAAGTTTAGATCAGTATCCAAAGTGAACTCATGAAACAGTAGAAATGAAATTATGTGTATAATCAAATGTGGTATAAAAGTTAATTCTACAACTGTAAGAAAGGAGGGTGTCAGTACAATACTTTCATGTCAAGAGCATTAGAAATTTCATTAAAACTAAGTGTGGGGTTTAGTAATGTAATAAGGAATTCTGAAAATATTGATTAAATTTCAGAGTGTACTACTCAGGAAAAAAATGAAGATAGCATATCTTCTAGTCTCATTAATTAAACCAATCTTGTAAATAAATATTAGCTTCATTCCAGGTATGTGTCATAAGAGAGAGACAGAACAGATATGTTGTGTGCTGAGGACTGAAATCAAGCAAAGATCTAGAAGCAGTGTATACATGGAATTCTTTCTTTTTAAGATTTATTTATTTATTATATGTAAATTCACTGTAGCTGTCTTCACACATTCCAGAATAGGGAGTCAGATCTCACTACGGATGGATGGTTGTGAGCCACCATGTGGTTGCCGAGATTTGAACTCAGGACTTTAGGAAGAGCAGTCAGTGCTCTTAACCATTGATCCATCTCTCCAGTCCTGAGCTCTCTCTCTGGTATCCTGGAGAAGACATAGCTGTTTTAAAGTATTTGTGGGGAAACAGTACAACCATAGAATCAGAGAATGCTGCTGGCCAATTTGCCTGAAGTCCCTGGTATGCTGGCATCTCCTTTTCCTTTATTATTATTATTCAAGAAAAGGCAACCCTCCTCACTTCCTAGGATCTGCAAGATGCTCTGGAGAGAAGAGGATGCCGCTCCTCTTCCCAACTCCATTTTCACTGTTCTCACTCCTTCTGCCTCCACGCTGTTTCTTTTCGTACTTCTCATTGCCTCACCCTCTTCTCACAGACCCTAGAGTGTATATCAGTATCCCGAATCTGCCCTCCTTTGCTGTCAGAGGACATTCACCCTTCCGCAGTGCTATTATATAACAGATTGAACTAAAAATCTTTATTTCAATAAGCCACCTTAGAATACAAAAACCCAATACAAACCCTGAAAGGATTTCCCGAAGCAAGGGTATTTTTGGCAGTTCGGAGCCAAGTAATACCATAAAGTTCCACCATGCAACAAACCTCACACAAGAGATTTATTAAGGAGAAACAAAACAGTAGAAGCTTCTAAGTGGGAGCATATAGAGCAATGGGCTGGGTGGAGAGATGGGCTTTTATAGAGTCTATGAAGCATGTACAATGAATGAAGTAGTGGAAAAGTACTGTGCAGCCAGAAGCATCACTTATTAACCCTGAGTCACAGGATGGGAATTTCCAAGATCCTGGTTCAGTTACAGGCCAGGAGCAGAATATTTTTCCACTGGCATGGTACCCTATAAAATGTATATAGTTAACTGAAAAAGAGACAGTGTTCTTCCAGCCAATCTGCCCATCCTCATGAATTTGAAAACTAATGATCCCTTTGTTTCTCTCTATAGTTACAGAACGCCAATCTCCAGCTTTTAGATTACAACTAAGTTAAGGCAAAAAAAAAAAAATCATATCACTTTGTTAAATTTATTCTCTTCGTTTTCTTTTTATTCCCTACAATATCCTTGACCTTACTTTGTATTTTGTATTTCAAAAATTCTACTTTCCAAACAATAAAAAGATTTCTATCTCAAATTATATCTTTAGATGTTACAAATAACCTAAATAGACTTAAATTTTGAGGTTTTGCTTAGAACCCCACAAATATTAATAATGATGCACATAACAGATCTCATGGTCAATGTCACTGAGCTCTGCTCCTTCCTACTACCTCAGAAGAAAGTGGGTAGGCGAACGACTATAGCTTGACATGAGTGCAGCCATCTTGAGTCGTAACCACCATGTTGACTAGAGTAAGCATAACTGCTTTTTCCCAGTTTCTCAGCAAATCATAAGTAGACACAATCTTTAGAGTTTTAAAGTTAGACATTGACTGTAGGAGAGGCCTGGGATCTTGGATATTATCTTAATGTAAACAAGGTATGTCTCACTCAGGAAGCTGTCACTTTTCTTGAAGTTCTCAAGTACATCCCTCTTACTGGTCCAGATTGCCAGAAGTTAGCTAGTTTTGTTGCCCCCCAGAGTTAATTCCTTCAGGAAATGGTACTCTGAGCCATTATGAATCTGTCTCCCTCTCTTTCTTCAGTTTCAGGGTCCTTTAGGGCAGATTACTACATGCTAAGACCCAATTGTTTACGAACACTAAATAATAGACAATAGATTCGACTTCTGCCTACAGCAAATGGAAGGTGGGCATAACAACGATTTTTCTTGTTTCATAGAAAAACATCCTAATGTTTGGTGCCATCAGCAAACACTAAGGCTGATTCTAGGGTGTGCAATAGCCCCGTGGCTTCACTCTAATACAGAATCTACATGATTTGAAGATGTAGTGCAGAAATTTACTTTGAATTGCCTTGTGAAGGTAAGCTCTTGAGACTCAAGAGATACACAATTCACAAGAAGTTTCCAGAGAATCCCCGAAACTGACAAGACGCACGCCTTATAGTTTTATTGCTGTGGAGAGACACAATGACCAAGGCAAATCTTGTAAGGGACAACATTTAATTGGGGTTTGCTTACAGTTTCAGAAATTTAATCCATTATCATCATGGAAGGAAGCATGGCAACAGGCAGGCAGACAAGGTGATGGAGAAGGAGCTGTGAGTTCTTCAATATTGATCTGACTACAGCCAGGAGAGACTAGTCATACTGGGTAGAGCTTCAAAGCCCACCCACAGAGATGCCCTTCCTCCAACAAGGCCACACCCTATTCCAAGGCTATACTTCCTAATAGTGCCTCTTCCCATGGGTCAATCACAATGCATAAATCCACATTCCTCAGAATTCCAGAAGCCTAAACCACTGCTTGGAGAGGAGACTATCTGATCTGTGCAGCTATCTACAAGTTGTGAAGGGAGATTCAAGGACACAGCTTTCATGAATTCTCCCAGAGGCTGAAGTAGGTTTTTTAAGTCTTTCAAATGTCTATACTTCTGTAAGCAAACCCTCACTCATACTCACAAAAGCATCCCCCAAAAAACTCACAGGTTAGGAGTTTGGACTTTACTGGAATCATTACCTTTGTTTGTTGTTAGTTCCTAGTCTTAACTGAAGAGACATTTGCTCATGTCTCCCCCAAGTAAATTCACGCAGCAGAGGGCTGCTGTAGAGCCCAAAGTCAAATGAGCTACTCTTCCATATCTGCAAACATATGGTTCATTCAGTTTCTATGCATCATTCATAAAGGATCATGAACATTTTCTTTGGAGACAAACACTTCATATAATAGAGAGAAAGAAAAATAAGCCAAATAAATTAAATCTTCTGTTTAATTTAGTTTTACCAATAAGTCACACAGTGTATTTTGTTCATTTTTACTCCATCTGAAACAACTGTATTTTGATGAGAACTGCTTCATTTGCTTCTTTATAATTCTCTGCTAATCCTCCATTTGGGCTAATGACATTTCTCACAAAGAGCAAGTCCAATTTTGGAGCACTGTGAACCAACCTCATTCAGACTCTTAAACCCTTTTCCCTTGGCTGCTTCTGACTCTAAGTAAGTTCTCTAAGTCTCACATTCATTCTCATTAGTAGAAAACTCCTCTTAGGGATCACCAAGGTTTCTTTCCTAATAATGAGAGGCCGTTTAAAGAGAACTAGTTTTAATAAGGAGTTTTATTAAAATACTTTTACAGAATTTCAAACTCTACCTTTTTGTATAGAGCTGAAATTATGTGGCTGTAGCATAATGGCACAGTCAATGTTCCTATCTCAATAATCGATGTGCAGCTCTACACCATAAATTTAGCTCTGGGAATCACTGACAATCCTAATAATGGTGCAAATTAATCAAATGTGGCATTGCACAACAGCATATGCTCTATATAGTTTTTCTTGTGAATATAAAATGTCTAGACATGGTATATTGACAAGGGGAAACTCAAGTCATTTGAGTCTTCATTTAAACCCCACCTCTTTATCAATTTTCAGATAATTGTTAACCACAAAGCTTTTTGTTGTTGTCTCTTAATCACAATAGGGTCTGAAAAGATTATAGTTTCTCTGCTCTCCTAGGTACAGAGGCAGAATCTCTCTGAAGTTAAGTCTTAACCCTAGCCATATCTTATAGACACCTTCCCAGGTTTGTACATTAAAATACTTCGTTCCTTCTTAAAAGGAGGTTTGTACATTAAAATACTTCAATACTTTGTTCCTTCTTAAAAGGGGGAACAAAACACCCATGGAAGGAGTTGTAGAGACTAACTATGGAGCAGAGACTAAAGAACAATTCAGAGACTGCTCCACATGGGAATCCTTCCCTTCCCATATTCAATCATCAAATTTAGACACTATTGTGAATGCCAGCAAGTGCTGGATGACAGGAGCCTGATATAGTTGTCTCCTGAGAGACTCTGACAGTACCCGACTAATACAGAAGTAGAGGCTCACAGCCATCCATTGGACTGAGTACAGGGTCCCCAATGAGGGAGGTAGAGAAAGGACCCAAGGAGCTGAAGGGTTTGTAGCCCCTTAGGACAAACAACAGTATGAGCTAACTAGTACCCTCAGAGCTCCCAGGGACTAAAATTCCAACCAAAGAGTACACATGGGGGGGACTCATGGCTCCAGCAGCATGTATATAACAGAGGATGGCCAAGTCAGTCATCAATGGGAGGAGAAGACCTTGGCCCTGTGAAGGTTCTATGCCCCAGTGTAGGGGAATGCCAGGGCCATAAGCAGGAGGGGGTGAGATGGTGAGCAGGGGGAGGGGGAGGGAACAGGGGATTGTTTTAGGTTTTTTTTTTTTTCTTTTTTCTTTTTTCTTTTTTTGGAGGGGAACCTGGGAAAGGAGATATTATAAATAAAGAAAACATCTAATAAAAAAAAATGTGTCCTTCTAGATACCTTTATTTAGCATCATGCCAATAAATGCCTAGCATCCTTTAGATACAACTGCAAGAATGTAGCTTCTAACAATACTCATTATACCAGATGAAAATTTTTAGGATACACCATAAATATTTAAATTTGGTCAGTGGGATTTGACTTACCCTATAGGTCAGAGGGAAAATAAATTTTATTACTGTCTTAAGCTTATAATCATTTAGTCTACATCTAGATTATCCCCCTAAATTCCTCTTAATCCTTCACTTTCTATTGCTTCATATTTTACAAAACTCATCACTAAACCTTCAGGATAATGTCCTTTCTGCACAACATCTTTTCTTTCCTATCTGCCACTATTAATAGGTATATTTTTATTGTGATTTTTTTAATCTTTTTTATTTTTGAGATTGTAATTTAAATACATTCTTCTTTTCTCTTTCCTCTTTCTAACCCCTTCTCTCTACCTCTCCCTGCTCTCTTTCAAATTCATGGCCTCTTTTCTTACTAATTGCTAATATATATATATATATATATATATATATATATATATATATTCCTAAATATAACCTGTTTGACCCATATAATGTTATGTGTGTATGTGTGTGTGTGTGTGTGTGTGTGTGTGCATGAGTGTGCATGTGCATGTGGGGGAGTCTGTGTGTGTGTGTGTGTGTGTGTGTGTGTGTGTGTGTGTGTGTGTTGTCTTGGTTTTTCCCATCCAGTTTAACTAACATGATCATTTGTGTCATGCTTGGTCATGTTCAGGTGCTCATGTTGAAGTGAGTCAGCCCTGTACTGTGCAGATGCTACCTCAGCCATGTCTGATGCTGCAGTCATTACCGTAGCTAGAAATCAGAAACAATCTAATGGGGTTGCAAACCCCTTCTGCTCCTTCAGGCCTTTCTCTAACCCCATAGGAAGAACAACAATATCAACCAACCAGATGACCCTGCGCTCCTAGGAACGAAACCACCAGGCAAAGAGTTCACATGGAGGTATCCATGGTTCCAGCTGCATATGTAGCAGAGAATTGCCTTATTTGGCATCAGTGGGAGGAGAGGCCTTTGGTCCTGTGAAAACTTGATGACCCAGTGTAGGGGAATGCCAGGGCAATGAGGTGGGTGGGTAGGGGAGCACCATCATAGAAGCAGAGGGTGAGGGGAATAGAGAGGGGTTTGCAAAGGAGAAACTGGGAAGGGAATAACATTTGAAATGTAAATAAATAAAATCCAACAAAAAACAAAATTGGACAGCAAAAAAAAAAAAGAAAAAGAAAATGAAAAAAAAAGAAAGAAAGAAACTAATGCCCTACAATCAAGAAGTGTTAATGAAAATATGGTGTTATATACTATGGAATATTAACCAGCTGTTTAAAACAATATGAAATTGTCAACTTTGCAGGTAAATGAGTGGAGCTAGAATAGATAGCTCCAAATCTTTATATGAGAGTACATTGCTCGGAATAGCTAGAGAAAGCAGGGAAGTAAAACTAGGCCATTGTCAGGACAGGGTATTGGGGAGTGATATAAAGGGGAATAGCAGCATGCAAAGGATACAATCAAACAAATGGGAAAGGGGGCTCCTAAGGGAAGGAGATGAGGTAGTTACAGAAGAAGGGAAGTGAGTTCAATAACAAGAAGGGTGTCTGAAAAATCCACAAGGAATCTTATTTTCTATTTTTTATTAGATATTTTCTTTGTGTACATTTCAAATGATATCTCCTTTCCTGGTTTCCCCTCTAAAAAAAGAAAAAGAAAAAAAAAAAAAACCCATTCCCTCCTCCCTCCCCCTGCTCACCAAACCCAGCCTCTCCAGATTCTTGGCACTGGCATTCCCCTACACTGGGGTATAGAACCTTCACAGGATCAAGGGCCTCTCCTTCCGTTGATGATGACCGACTTGGCCATCCTCTGCTATACATATGCTGCTGGAGCCATGAGTCTCACCATGTATGCTCTTTGGTTGGTGGTTTAGTCCTTGGGAGCTCTGAGGGTACTAGTTAGTTCATATTGTTGTTCATCCAATACCCAAAATACAATTCACAAACCACAAAGAAACTCAAGAAGAAAGACCAAAGTGTGGATACTTCATTCCTTCTTAGAAGGGGAAGCAAAATACTCATGGAAGGAGTTTCAGAGACAAACAATGGAGCAGAGATTGAAGGAAGGACAATCCAGAGACTGCTCCACCTGGGAATCCTTCCCATATTCAATCATCAAACCCAGACACTATTGTGGATGCCAGCAGGTGCTGGCTGACAGGAGCCTGATATAGCTGTCTCCTGACAAGCTCTGCCAGTGCCACAAAGAATCTTACTATTAACTATTCACCTAAAAATACCACCTAAACTACATGTAATTCACTATATATATATACATACATATATATGTATATATATGTAGTGAATATATAAGGTCTCTTTTGAGTTATTGGCCAGGGCTGCCTAAAAGACTCCCAAAACATACAGCTTTATTGCTGTTGCCCTTTTGTTTCACCAGAGGATGGAGAATTAAGGCCCTATTGTGAGGATAACATGCACCTTCAAAAATAGAGCTCAGAAACCCCTGAACTAGAACTTACCTGAATGCCCCATTCCCAAGAACTAGCCTTCATCATACAAGCTTCCAAAGATGGGTATCAGTCAACAGTCCTACCCTGCTATTATGCCTTATGAACCATATCAATGGCCAGCAGAACACAGTACTCTAAAGCTGCAGTAGTGGCACACATACTTTGGCATTTACCAACAACTCTATAATGGGATATAACACTCGCTCAACAAT
>JADRCC010578769.1:0-16224 GCA_019843855.1 Hylomyscus alleni
AAAGCTAGAATGTTACTTCATAGTGTCATGAAAGCTAGTATTCAGGGAAGATGTTTTCAAATAAATCACAGTTCAGGGGTCTCTGTGTCCTGAATCTGAAGTACATGGTATCTTCAGCTATATTCCAGAAGAGGGAATGGTAAGATTTTAGGCACCAGAGGATAAAAGGGATGGCTATGTGCTTGTATCTCCTAGTACTTTCTGATTCTCCATCTAAAAGCTATCATCAACATGATAGCTTAACTATGAGCTGAAAGTAGATAGGATCAGAGAAACTAGGAGGCCTCAATCCTATACAAAGAGCTATAGGCAATCAAGAAATGCTAAGAGTGGGAAAAGGATTCTTCCCATGGTAAGTACACATCAATTAGCTATCAAATACCAAATGGTCATCTATGAAAACATACATTCAAGTAAAATCATACAAAATGAGCATGTTGTATTTAGGAAGATGTATGTTTATAAAAAAAGAATATATTCATATAACAACAATTAACATGAATTTCGAGAAGTATGTGGAACTGTACTGAGGGAGTATAGAAATGTAATTTGTTATAATCTTTAAAAATAAAAAATAATTATAACACAACATAAATAGAAAAGTTGAGATCTCTGATGAAAGTATCTTTAAATCATTTCATATCCTACTCTAATACATTAAATTAAATGTTTAAATGTGAAACTTTAATAATTATATAACCTGATTAATATGTGCATAAAATATTATAAAGCGATGCCTTAAGGATTTTTAAAAAATACACCACTGGATCCTAAATAATAGACTTTGGTCCTGGGCCACTCCTCTATTTCATTTTGCCATTTTTTTCTTTCATTATTGCTGCTTTATTCAGCTCACTTTCAGAACACTGTAAATCGTGACCTATTGTACAGGACCTTGAGCTAAACAGTACTAATGATGTATAGGACTATATGATATCATCTGCAATCCTTTAAGACAGTTCTTTATCATATTTCTCCATGGATATTTTAAACATGCTAATTTTAGCTTGAAGAGAGAGTAAGCATCAGAGTAAGTTCTGCTGAGCATCTCGAAGCCACCTGACAACAGCATGGATGCACCCTGAGAAACAGCACTGCGACCATAGCAACCAGTTTGTAGTTTGGGGCACACTAACATGGAATTTACTACTTTTCTAAATGTGGGAAAAATACCCAAGAAACAAAAACCCAGATACTGGAATGAGTGACACTTACAAACTTGAAACCTACATATAATTAGAATTAGAATTGGTCACATGTCATTTTCAGTGTTTATAAGAAACTAATTTTTCAGAAATGGCCTAATGAAATTAAGTTTAAAGACTTTCCCATGAGGCATTCTTTATTAATTGTAGCTAGATGCAGTGTCTTTTCATTACAATAGCTCATTGGTTTTGTTATTTATATTATAATCTGACAATGAATTTAGTTAATTTATAATTTAAATCAATATAATAAATGATTTCCTATTGGTTTAAAGTAAAATTACTCTTTTCCTGTTTTTAAGATGTATATTTGTAAACAACCTGAGTCACATGAGCATATAATGCATAATAGTAGTAGATGATGTGACACTAGGAATATAATAAATGCCAATTTATCATTCAAACATATTTTGGTGGAATATATAATTTTAAGTAAAGTGTCATTATATTGACGTATTTTGACATAATAATAACTATTGTATATCTTTATATTTAAATATCTAGGCTCTTCAATAATCTAATAACTTTAATATCAAAATCATGGAAGATTGTCACAGATAGTTTAGACAACATATGGAAATCTGATGATGGGAAGAAATGGAAAACCTGAATTTACTTACTGGACACTGAGCATATTCCACAGGGACCTGACAGCAGCCATTGACAACAAGCTCTGCCAACTATTAACAGAACAACCAATATCTTTTAATTTTCTGGTCCCTCAATGATTAGGAATACATTGTATTATTATATATTATATTTAATATATTATATTATGTATAATATACTATGTATAATATAATATATTATATATAATATACTATGTATAGTATACTATATTATGTATAATATATTATAAGATGGACTAACTCGTACCCTCAGAGCTCCCAGGGACTAAACCACCAACCGAAGAGCACACATGGTGGGACTCATGGCTCCAGCAGCATATGTATAGCAGAGGATGGTCTAGTTAGTCATCAATGGAAGGAGAGTCCCTTAGCCCCTTGGTTCTATGCCCCAGTGGAGGGTAATGCCAGGGCCAGGAAGTGGGAGAGGGTGGGTTGGTGAGCTAGGGGAGGGGGGAGAAAACAGTTTTTTCTTTTTCTTTTTTTCTGGAGGAGAAACTGGGAAAAGAGATATCATTTGAAATGTAAATAAAGAAAATATCTAATAAAAAATATAAAAGAAAAAAAAGATTATGAGACAAAAATGAATATGATAAAGATGTTGGCTATACAGGCAGGTATTCAGAAAACCATTCATTATTTCATATATATGTGTATGTATGCATATATATATATATATATATATATACATACACATATTGTATATGTATATATGTATATGTATATATAACATATATATTGTATATATATACATACACATATTGCATATGTATATATGTATATGTATATATACACATATACATACACATATATTTATACACATATATATGCATACATATTCCTTAAATATAATATAATATACTATTCTTTCTCCTTATTTCTTGTAATATTTTGAGATTGGTATTACATCCACATTCTCAGAAATTATATCTAAGACACAAATATCCATGACATTTAATTCATCTTGGTATCTCCTAGAAGAGAAACCTATTTTTGATTGTTAAGAAATAGCAAGGTTTTACAGCCAACCCATGTGCACTTACATATTGTCACTCACATTTTTTATGTTATTTAAGTTTCCAAATTGAATGATGTGTAAAACTAAATAAAATATTGTTTACACATTAATTTTGACTGTGAACTAGCATAACCAACCAATCTGGGGAAAAGGGGAAGGAAAGAAAGCAGTATTTTTTCATGGAGAAATGAAGAAATTGATTAAACAGGCTGTTCTCACTCTCAACCTGCCAATCAGAACTAACAATAAAGAATGGGAATTACTCTCTCTGACACTCCTGGATCACCTTCCAAAGGTCCACCTATCTTTCCCATGGCTTAATGTACTAGTCATTTCTTTTTTTCAAAGATTCTCATTTTCTCACCTCATAAGTTATTTTGTATCTTAATAACATTGCAAAATGTCCTCAACATTCTGCAAAATGGATAGAAATAACCCCTTCAAAACTTCCTCTTTGCTGCGCTGATCACCAATCTCATCTCTAACTACTGCAGATCCATCCATATTGGTTGAACAATTGTGGGTTTTTTTTTTTTGTCTTTGTCAAATTTGCAGGTTATTCTGCATAACTTTTCACCTTGAAACTGCACTCTACATGGCATAGGTAAAAAAGCCCATAGCCAAGTGCAATATTCATCCTTAAGAGACAACATGCAGTGCAAATTCATGCTGTGAGGATCTGCGAAGCTCCTTGAACGGATGAACAGGTGTGAAAAATGTGTCAGCAAGCTGCAAAGAATATTTTAGACAACCTACTATTCTATTATTTAGCTAACAATGAAAATGTTTAACCAAAAAGAAGGTAATCCTGAATTTTTAAAGAGAAGGATGTAACTTTGAGGATTTCTATCTAAAAAACTCCGTTAAAGAACATGAGGTAAATAATTAAAAAGTCAAAATCAAAATTCCAATAATAGCCACATAGTTCATACATTTAAAAGAAATTGCTTTCTCTAGCTTGCCTCAAAAAGAAATATTTCTTACAAGAGCTGAAAAGAGGAGAATTCAGATCCTGAATATTTAATAGAAAATAAAATGATATTTATTTTTAAGTGCATTCTACATTCAACACAACTGCATACTCACAGCAAATCTATTGCGTTGCCCTGACATAGTTACTGCAAAGGTTTTCCCTTGCTGTCCCTAGGGCCCAATTGATTTATCTGCCAGAAGCCTAAAGCCCCAAAATAAGATAGCTTTGAGTTTACAGAGGTCATTTTTCATTGTCTAAATAAAAATTTCTAAACAAAAATCTCTCATCCTGTTAACCGCAGGGTCCTTATCTCCCCAGAGGCTCCAGCAACCTGAAAGAAGCCATTTCAATTCTTTCATGAAGAAAGATAAAAGCAAGTTTTCGATTAGAAAGCCCAGCAAAACCTTCTTATTAAATGGTGGTAACAGTAATGAGTTGAAAAGGCAAAGCTGTTCTAGAATGGGGCGGAGGTTGGGAAATGAGGAAATTATTATGCATGAGACAAATAGTGTACAGAAACTGGAAGACAATAAGAGACGGTGACATTGAGGAAGCAAAAGGAAGTTTATGCAGCTCGTAACTATGCACACTTATTCCTCCCCAAGTCCTCAGTAAACTGCTTAGCCTGTCACAATTTTCTTAATTGTGTGTGTCTACTGTTATCAACCAACATTAACTACATGTCACAATAATTATGAATTCAGGCTCATCTTTGATCTGTCATCTTTCAAAATGCTTATGCAGCCTAGGAAGGGGTAGAATATGGAATCTTTAGAAACCCAGCTTTAGAATAAAACAATTCATGAGGCTAAGCTAAGAGTAAAATTATCATAAATGACTTTGTGGACTTGGGTTTTGAAAAGCAGATAAATGTAGGCACCAATCGAGATGCCTTAGGAAACAAATCAGAATTGTGGAAGAAAAGCTAAACAGCCAGTGTTCTGTTCCTAACAGCACTAAGAAGTAAAAACAGCAGAGAGAGGGCTTGGGGAATATCTTTAATTAAATGAGATTAAATTTTTAGATCTCTACTATCAGTTAGTCCTATAGAAGGATGTCCCATTAATTCCTTTAAGTTTTTAATAATTTCACACTCCAAGTGATACCAATATTGAGAAGAATAAAGACTTGGGCACAAACTATAACAGGGCAGCTTCCTTTCTTACCTGCCTTCTTGTGACTAAGGGAATATCTATCAAGCTACACTTACTCCTCTCACTCTGGGCACATATCCTGGAAAGGATTTCAGCATTTGGGTTCTCTTTGTTCATCTGATCAAGAACATTTTGGTTTTTTACTCAGAAAATCTGAAAATGATAATCTCAATTACTGATAATATAATCTAGTAATCAATAAGCATTTTTACAAGATATGATATAATATTAAACATTTTGATGTAAGAAATATTGTATCTGAAGAGAATATCTACATTTTTAATACTTTATTCTATATGTAATTAATTCAGGTAAGTTTGGATGGAAGATATCTTGTTTAAAAACCACAGAAGTGTAAGAATACAAAATAAGATGTGTTTTGCATGTAAGAGAGAAGTGGAGAGGAGGAAGAAAGAGGAGAAAGAGGGGAAGGAAGGGAGGAATGAAGAGGAGGTGGGACAGAAAGAGGAAATGAAGGGTGAGAGAAAGACACAAGGAAAGAAGGAATAAAGAGAAGAAAGGGTGAGGCAGACAGAGACATATGACGTTTGTTCTACAACTATTTTAAATAGATGATCTATAGTGAGCATTTTAGGCCAAAATAATATTGCCTATTTTATACAGGGTAAAATTACATTATTTTACCATCAGTTTATGTATTACAAAGGATACAACAATGACTTATGAGAAAACATGTGCCTATGAGGACATTTTTTGGGCAAGGTGCAGTGTTTTTCTATTTAGAGATGAGTTGTCATTTTGTGTCTCAAATATTGCTTACAAAATTAAACATATGATGGTTTTCTAGACATATGGATCTTATCTCAATCAGAAATTAAAATATTTTGTCCATGGTACTCTATGCCATGTAAAATATCAATCTCCCATTCTTATATATTCATTTTTAATATTTCAATTAGATCCTTGAGAAATATCATATCCATATATTTTGATCATATTGACCACAATACCGAACTATTTCCAGATCTACCTCCCATACCATATTCATCTAGGTTTTTATCCTCCATTTTTAAAAGCCTAACAAGTGTAATTTGTACTGCCTATATATTCTTGTGTGTGTGTATGTATGTGTGTGTGTGTGTGTGGCCATCCATTGGAGTGCAGTTAACCTACCAGGGATACCATCACTAGAAAGAACTCTCTCTTCCAGTATCTATACTTACCAAATGCCTGTCACCTAGTGGTATGACATTGTGCCTACCCTACAGCTCTCTGATGAGTTTTTATCTAGATTATTTTTGTTGTTTATTATAATCCAAACAAGGGCCTATGGTATTTGAAGGTAATTTGAGACTTCTCCTTCAACTCTAAGTTATGAATTCTGCATAAAATCAAAATGTCCCACTGGAAAACACTATACATGACTTCTACATGGCTCACATAAGTGATTTCACTGAGTTGGATATTGATGTATCTGCCTCACTCTACAGAATGATTCACACAGTACTTCATAAAATTCCTATAAACAAAAAGACAGTTTACATAGGAGGATTATAAAAGGTATTATACCTTGCCTCACTGTTCCTTTTGTTTTTGTTTTTCTGATAGATAGTATTTTATACACTGAGAATGCCATAATTCAGTTGAGTAAAATTTTCATTTTTGTTTCATTTTGATGTTTTCACTATTCAGACAGCATTGTGATGGGCATTCTTGTACCTATATTTTTATACAATTGTGAAAATATCCTTGCAGGCTTCTTGTACAAAGATACAGTGACCATCCCAAATTAGGATACAACTCAAGGGGAGACCTCATGGCCTGACACTATTATTAATGCTGTGGTGTGCTTACAGACAGAAGCCTAGCATGGCTGCCCTCCAAGAGGGCCAGCAAGTAGCTGAAAGAGTCAGATGTAGATACTAGCACCCAACCAAAGGACAGAAGCTGGGGAAATTAGGGAAAGGCTAGGAGAAGATGAGGAAGAAAGATCCTACCGGAAGACCAGATGTCTCAACTAACCAGGAGCCCTGAGATTTCTCAGACTCTGAGCCACCAACCAGGCAGCATACACCAGCTGATAAGAGGCTCTCAGCACAGATACAACAGAAGACTACCTGGTCTGGGTTCAGTGAGAAAAGAAATACCTAACCCTGGAGAGACTTAAGGCTCCAGGGAGTGGGGAGGTCTGGTAGGGTGGGAGTGAAGGGGTGGGGACGTCCTCTTGGAGACAGGGAGGAGGAATGGGATGAGGAGCAGCCATGAAGAGACCACTGGGAAGGGAATAAAAACTGGACTGTAAAGATAAGATTAAAGAATAATAATAATTTTTAAAAAGATATACATAGAAAGTATTAATTACAAGTCACAATCTCACAATCTCACCAAAATTCCTATGGTTATGTTGAAAAACCATTCGAACTTATCTTTGTTTAGTAAGAAATAGTTTTTATCTATGTAATCTTCATTTTTTATTCTAACCAAAATATGTCATTCCGTATATTTTAGGAAAGAGCGTGTGACAGAATTAATTAGAGGAATGTTTAAAATGAGAAAAAATGACATTGCACAAAGCCTTTAGGATGGCTGTAAGGGATGCTCTCATTCATATCAGCTTGAGTAGCCCAGTCATTTAAGCCGTAAGGAAGTATCTGGAAGGAGTTGCTAAATAGGTGGTGCAACTTTTCAGCAAAGTGAGAAGAGAAGGGATGCAGTTTTTTAAAATCACTCTGTACTGCTATTGTCGTATTGACATATTTTTCTTTTTTGTGTATATTGACCTTGGTTGTAAAAGTGGTTATCCCTCTTTTAAATAACAGTATCTTCAAAGATACAAGTTAGAAAAAAAAAAACAGTCATGCCTATGTCAGAAAAGAGAAAAAACTAATTACTCCAACATATTTTTTTAATGCTTCCTTAACTAAAATAAGAATATACAGTGTATTGTTTACAGTAAAGAAAGCTTGGAAATGAAATATTAGCTTTCATAATTCAAAAAGATTACAGAAGAAAAACTATCTAGACCACATCCAGCTTTGAATCCTGGATTCCATAATACGAACCTGGCAGGCAAGGTATAGCCACTGCCACAACAGTGGTGCAATTGTGATAGAGGCAACCATCATTCTCTGACTCAGTTCAAAAGGAATTATTGTATTTATTTAATAATGACAGAAAAGGCATATCAATAATAAGAAGCAATCTTTGGACTGAAGTCTCTTGTGGCCTTGCCTCCCACAGTTCATCCATCACAGACCATGCAAAAAATGGTGAGTGAGCTCAGGAAAATTGTCCACTAACCTTTGCTTATCCTAGATGCCATCTTATACCTTTGAATTTATACCACTCCTTCTAAGGCTCATGAGACATTACAAAAGAGGGATTGGAAAGAATAAAACTGCCAGAAGATAGCAAAAAGTGTTGTGGAATGTTTTTTTCTGAGCAATTACAATCATGAGTTTCTGTTACCTGCATTAGGGTTATCAACAATCAGTAACGTATGGAAAAGGGGTTCACAGAAGCCCACCCCATCATGCTGAATTATTAGTACCAATAGATTCTGGGTGAGGAAGAGTTATTATCTTGGGATCTGAACTAACGACTAAAGCCCAATAGGCTTATTGGGATTTAGTAGTAAGTGAACCACAAAGGAACATGAAAAGATATGAATATGGACAAGGAATTTGGAAAGGGGAAGGACAGTTAACAAATGGAGTGAGGAAAAGATAAGAAAAAATGGAGCCTGACAATGGTGGCACATGCCTTTAATCCCAGCACTTGGAAGGCATCTGAATTCGAGGCCAGCCTGGTATACAGAGTGAGTTCCTGGTATACAGGACAGCAAGGGCAGAGAAACCCTGTCTTTAAAAAAAAAAAAAAAAAAAAAAAAAGGGGAAAGGGAAAAAAGTAAATTCCAGGGAAAAAGAAAAAAAAAGGGAAAAAAAAACCTTTTTTAAAAAAAAAAAAAAAAAAAAAAAAAGTGGAAACAGGAGCAATTAGAATGCATGGTAAATGTGAGCAAGATTGCCAAAAATAATTTTTTTAAAAAAGGAAAATGGAAAAAAATGATTTATTGATGTTTAAGTAAAAGGAAAATTCTATTGTTGTTATCTCCATTTTATGTTCAAAAATAGGGAAAAGTAAAAGAGAGTGAGGGAAGAAAAGGAAAGAAAGGAAAAAAAGAACAAAACTAATCAGGACTTAAGGAATGGTTAGAGTCTATTCAGTTAGAATGTTGCTGAGTTGAATGAAAGGCCAGGTTGGCCTGATATCAAAGCAAAACTGATATCAGGTTTTCTTACTTTACCAATAAGTCAGTTAATTAAGCAATCAATCACATTTTTACAAGGCATTCCATGAAATACATATCTTAAGGGGCACCCATGGACTAAGAAAAAGCAAAAATCAAAGCAGAGCAAATACAATGTTATGAATTTATTGAAAATAAACTTTCTAAGAAATTCAACACAGTTTTACATTCATATCCCCAGTACTATGACAAAGCCTTTTCCCTAAAAAAAACGCTGATGGGATCTATCACTATTCTTTCTAAGAAAATACGTACTCTTTGAAAGGATAAACACACAAGTGCATATTTATAATCCTTGGGATTGAACCCAGAGCCTCATGCATGCTAAGCAAGTACTCTATTAGTCAGTTACATTTTCAGCTTTTGAAAAGCATATGAATTTTTCATATATTGGTATTGTATTGTAGGGGTAAGCTATCAAGTATCTTATGCCCAAAACCATGTTCAGCCATAAGTTTCTGGCTTTATCATCACAATTTAAGTTCATTTTTAAAAGTTAAAACTAAAAAAATATTTTAAGTAAAATATCAACGAGGGAAGTCTGTTATTTTTAAATCTTTATAACAGAGAGAAGAAATATGTAATTTCTTTCCCTATACCAAACTTATGAGCAGATAATAAACAATTATAAACATTTTATGAAGAAAAAATTAGTAATTTCAAGTTGTATTTGATTTTCTGGTTGACGTATTCATTAGCTTTCTTGAGCACCATATACACACTGCTCATTAGCAAGGAGTTCACACTTGGTATTGACCTTATTCTATACCATAACCAAACCAGTGCAGTACACCATCATCACTATATCATACTTTCAGAATTTTTTCCAGCTCTAAGTTAGCATTCTTTAAATGCATCTAGTTAGTCTTAAATTATGGCCCCACTTGCAAGTTTTAACTTACAAATGAGGTAATTAAAACATAAGCAAATATCCATCAAGATAGATTTTCAACCAGGTCAATCTATGGCTGTGTCCTCTGAATTATTCTAAATGATCTTTTTTTTTTTTTCAGCTCCAACACTCACTTTTTGATTATTTTAGCAGGAAAATGATTTGGTTCTTGCTAGGAATTAGGTATTACCCACATTTCACACTTCATTATCAATGTATAAAGTAAAGTAGTTGATTTCTAATTATTTAGGGTTTTGGTATAGAATCCAATATAAATCAAATGTAAGGCTAATTAATAAAAAAGCGACCTTGGAAGACCCCCAGGACTAATAATTTACTACAACCATTTTGGACTAGGAAACTTAATTGTTATTTTACTCTCTGTCTCTATTCCAATCTCTATTTCTGTTCTTATAGCCATTTATGAAAACCTAGTAAGTTTCTTGGCTCTTTTATAATAACTAATAGCCATTTGTCAGATTGGTGTCATCAATTTGAACATGCAAATATGTATATATAGGTATTGGCATATCAGTTATGTTCAGCCTGAGACATCTGGTTCTAGTTTAGGTAAACAAATGTTTCTTCAAAGGGTTGTATACATATAATCAATATTTATTGATGATACTGAATATGTAATATCCTCTTCTACATGGCTCCACTTACAATCTCACTTTACATATCTAAGAAGACATTTTTTTGTACAGAAAATACCCAGGCAAATGATTAGAATTATCCTTTTGAACATATATGAGTACATTATAGAATACTTATGATATGCCCTAAAGTTTTAATTACCATTTCCCAAGAACTTTAACTTTATCATTTTTTCTCTATTCTCTTCTCATTTAAATCTATTAAAGCCTTAACAATATAACGGGTGAGAATATTATAGAGAAGTTTAACATGGTCTCCATCTTCAAGGAGCCTTGTGGGCAGAATATTAAAAAATAACTATTGCCAGGCAGTGGTGGCACATGCATGCCTTTTTAATCCCAGCACTTGGGAAGCAGAGGCAGGCGGATTTCTGAGTTCAAAGCCAGCCTGGTCTACAGAGTGAGTTCTAGGACAGTCAGAGCTACACAGAGAAACCCTGTCTCGAAAAAAACAAAGAAAAAAGATCTCAAAAAGTAACTATTTATGGGAGGCCTGACAGGAAGAGGGGCCGTGATCAAGATGGAAAGTTAATAAATAATTAGTGGGAAAATTATACAATTAAATCCAATATTAGGTCCTTTCAAGCACTGTAATAGTGTTCTGATTATGTTGTTCAGATTGTAACTTTTCAGGAAAGTCATCCTAAGTGCATTCTACTCTAGACGTCTCATGTCACTGAGTGTTAAATTTGATCAGGAAGCATTGGATAGCTCACGTAGACCTACAGAAAATTGTACAAAGAGGATGAAGCATACTTGAGATCCTGGAACCGGGAAGTGTAAAAATGCCAGGTGGACATCTACTACATTCAACAATTGCCATGTATTGAAAACCTTTGTATTTGGAGATTCATTGTTCACATTTGATCACGAATTTACTTCCTACCTTTCCTTCCCTCCTGCCAATAATGCATTTTATGCACAATTGTCTTCCCACTTAGTATCCTCCTGATTAATCATGGTGTTTGTTTGGCAACTCCTACCAACTTCTTTTTCTTCTGAGAGAACCAGGAATAAAGAGAATGAAATAAGTCACTTCCTTCCATGTCCTGATCCTGAAAACTTGTGTCATTAAACATATGTGCTTGCATTTCAGAGTGAAGTTATTCTAAAAGAAAAGAAAGGCAGATAGCCACAATCTGTATCTATAAAATTAGATTATTAACATTTTTAACTCACAGTCACATTAATATTTTATGGTAAAAATAGTTTTTAGCAGTTACACACAAAATACCATTACTGACATACGGAAAACGTATGATATAGTCATTACACAGAAAATTGGATGAATATTTTCTCAGTATTCAAGTAAATCATTAATTAAAATTAATGACACAACACACGTACATACACAACCTATGTAAACAATCACTTTTCTCTTTTAGGATATGTTGGTGAACTCATTTGATTGCTAGAAAAATCTTTATTAAAACAATCTTGCAATAATGCCATGGAGATAAGAAAATATTGTTAAATCGCATTCTGTGTGGAAAATATAACGCCTCCTGGTAGAGACCCCCCCCCCCCGCACTGGGACACATAGGCTTCCTCCTGCTATTTCTTTGATTGGCCTTCCTTCTTGCTCTTCAGAGTTTCTATTATAATACAAGAAAACAAAATTTTAAGCCCAGAAGGATTTTTACAGTAAAACAAGCTATTGATTGGTGCAGTTTTTTTTTTTTCCCTCAAGAGTTTACTATTACAATCAGGATCCTACAGCTCAAATATACCCAGATCATTAATAATAGGTAAGATGCGAACTTACTTCAAGCTCCTCTTAGGCTGAAATAAAATCTTTTCTTGTTTTTTTTTTTTTTTTCTAAACCCCAGATATTCAGATATCGCATTAAGTGACAAAGAACAGATGTGAAATATTAATGCAAACTTTGATTTTCATGGATTGGTGAGACAATAAATAAACAAATAAATAAAACAAAAAATTCATTTTTGGATCCATACCTGCATATTTTCTCACAGTAAGTGATATCTTAAACAGCTATATCATGTGTCTTAGAAACTGGGTAAACTACTTTAACTATGCTCCTTAGGCTTCTAAAATCTACATCTAAGTCTGTTCTGAACATTTTTTTGTCTGGCTATAGTC
The DNA here is from genome assembly GCA_019843855.1 of Hylomyscus alleni. Classification (NCBI taxonomy): domain Eukaryota; kingdom Metazoa; phylum Chordata; class Mammalia; order Rodentia; family Muridae; genus Hylomyscus; species Hylomyscus alleni. The sequence goes on from JADRCC010578769.1 coordinate 12,899, forward strand.
CTCCACAGGATCTTTAAGTGCTTAGCTAGACACAGCCTATGCCTAATCTCTAGAGACTGTACACACCCAAAAGAGTTTCACAAGGTGTTTAGGCTTCAAGAATCATCATCTGCATGAACTCTTGCATGAGTCTGAAAGGATGTAGCAATATGCTCATATGTTTTTCCTTTTCATTTATGCTAAAAAGTGAGATGGTTTATGTCTTAGTTTCTCAAATAAGACTTCCTGACTCAATGTTTTTAAAACATCCTATCTTATAATATGCATAGTCATTCTATAATTCAACATAAGCTTCCGTTTATATATTCTGGATAAAAGTCTCTGTCAGATATTCAGTCCTCAAAGAAAAAGTGTTCAATTTTTTTGGTCTTTTATTTTTTTACACTCCAGATTTTATTCATCTGCTCCAGTCCACCCTCAGACTCTTCCACATCCCGTACCTCCTCCCCAACTCCCTATCTCCACAAGGATGTCCCCACCTCCCAGCCCCCACTCAACCAGACCTCTAAGCTCCCTGGAGTCTCCAGTCTCTTGGAAGATGCAAATTAAACTAGTTTAAGAGAGATTCATTGTGCCAGAGAAATAATGGATAGAAAGCAAAACAAAGCAAACCAACGCAACAAGCAAAAACTAATAACACATGCTCTCAGGAATGTGGAGAAAGAAGAACCTCTGTTCACTAATGGTGGTACTAGAAACTAATACTGCCACTTTGGAAATCAATATGGATAATTTCTCCCCCTAAACTAAAAGATCTACCATGTGACCTACTCCTCCACATATTCTCAGAAGACTTGACATCTTGTTCAATAAGTATTTGCATTCTCATTGCCACTGTATTCACAGTATCTAGGAAAGGGAAACAAACTAAATGCCCTTCAACTGATGAATGGAGATGGAAATTCTGCACATGTACGCAAAAGAGTTATATTAAGCTCCAAGAAAATGAAATTTCCAGGTAAATTGGTAGAATTATAAAACATTATACTAAGTGAAGTAGTATAGACACAGAAAAACAAATGTAGAAAGTTGTCTACTAGTTCTGAATCTTTGGAATTTAACTGGGAGTAAACAACAAAACCCAGGAAAGTAAAAAGAGGATATGTGGAGGTGGGTGGAGCATATAGGGGGCAGAATAGTAGGACACATGTGCTATTTGGAAGTAAATGAGGAAAAGGTGTGCTGCTTTAGTGACGAAGTGACAAGGTTGGTACAAATGGAGACAGAATGAGAAGGGATAAGAAACATGAAGGAAGTTTGAAAATGGATTAGGGAAATCATCTTATTTTATGTTTACTTTAAAATACATATGTAACGGGAAATTCATGGCATATACCTTTAATCCCAGTACTAGGGAGGCAGATGCATGCAGATATCTTAGTTTGAGGCCAGCCTGGTTCACAGAGTAAGTTTTCGGATAGCCAGGGCTACTCTCTCTCTCTCTCTCTCTCTCTCTCTCTCTCTTTCTCTCTCTCTCTCTCTCTGTGTGTGTGTGTATTAGAAGCTAAACCACTTGGGTGATAATTCATTCCCCAAGAATAACAGGCAAACAAAAATGCAAATGTTAGGCATTAGAAACTTCCTCTGTTTGCTGGTCAGGAGAGTTCAAAAGGAAACCAGAAGAGTACAGAATATTTGTTGCCACTCTTTGTAGACAGTACTTAGAGTGACTGAGCTAGACTGACATGGAAGCATGCTCTCTGAGGACTAGCTCTCATAGTATAAAAATATGGCACAATCTGATAAAGGAGAGAAACAACCAGTATTTCTTCCCAAAGGTAAAGCCTTCACATTTCAACAATGCCCAGCACAGTAATAAATATATCCCCAGCCGTGCAGTAGTGGCACTTACAACTCAGTGGTAAGCAATGGCACATCATTGGAGTTAATGCGTGTTCACTGGGAAGGGATTCATGCCTGCTCTTGCAAATCTAGCCAACTAACATTGACTGATGAGGCCTTAGACACTAGAAGAGAACCTAGTGCCATGTTCTAACATAAAACAAATATACTTTTCTAACTCCATTCTCAAAAAATTGTCTTTGTACCCACAAATAAGTACCTCTTCCTACATGTCAGCAGAGATGATTATTTCTGCAGAAGATAGAAACTTTCATAGAAATCCACAACCAGTCAATTCAAAAGAAAACTTCGAGGTACCCAAGCCCAATTACTGTATCTACAATGTAACCTCTAAGCTTCAAGCTCAGGAAACATCCTAGAAAAAGGAGTGGAAGATGGTAAAGAAAAGCATGCCTACTGTGCCATGTCTTCTACATACTACAGCAAAGCTGTACAATGGAATCTCAAATATATGGTCATGTCACTAGCCCACATAATGACAACAATGATTGATATATGAACCTAGATAGAGAAAATTTCAGAGCCCCATCCCTTGATAAAGAACTATAGGCAATTAATAGCTGAGAGAGGAAAAAAAAATCAGTATCCTCTGGGATGAGTCCCCTGATACGTGATCCAATCTCAAGTGGTAAACCTTAAATACATACAAGCAAAATTAGACTTAAAAGGATGTATTTATAGGACATATTATTTACATGTAGCAATAATTATTAAAGAAGTCATGAATTTAAAAGGAAGGACACAGGAGGTGTTGGAAGAGTTGAAAGGGCAAAAGAATGTAAATACAGAAGGTACAGAGGAAATTATCAAAACACCAATAAGAAGCAGGCTGTTTCGATTATATTTTCCTTGAAAATTGAGAAGGAAAAAAAACTAAGTTTTAATGACAAACATCCAAAAATCTGAGTGACAAGGATTAGCCACAGACATTGGGACTTGAAAGTATGTTTGTTTCCAGCTAAAAGCTTGGCAACACCCAGGCCACTTCCCAAGCCAACGAGCTGCATGTGTGAAACCATCCACCTGCATAATGGCAGGTGGAAAATTATTCAGGTGGAGAAATCCAATTGGTGACCTTTAAAATAATGATTCATTACCTTAAAACACTTCTATTATGTCAGCATGAGTACATCCATTGAAATTAATATATTTAAATCAAAAACAGTAGGTCTTATTTAACCTATCATTAACAAAAAAGTATGTTGAAAAATAATTTATTGGAGTTTTTTACCCTTTTTCTTTTCACCCCCCTTTTCTTTATTCTGCTTTTCTTTTCTTCTTCTTCTACCTTCCCACTGTCCTAAATCTTTTTTTCTTTCTTACTTGGACATTCTCCATCACTTATAACAATGAATATTTGAAAGTTAAAGCTCCCAATCAGGAAAAATGCCAATCTGATGAGCGTTCAACTTATAACCTAACATAAATACAAGCTGCTTCGTGAAATACCACGGGTATTGAAG